>JABSTQ010004973.1:0-53487 GCA_013358835.2 Ixodes persulcatus
AACGCACGGTAGATAAGCAGCTACCCGCGACCTTGTCGAGTCAGTCTCGCTCGCGCTCTGTTTCGCCGCCGAATCGCCGCCTGCTTTTCTGCTGCCTCGACGCTCTTCCGTTCTTTACTTATTTTTGGTTGGCACAAGTTCGCCCATTAAACCTTTATTTTCAGTTCAATCTTCGCGTTCTCGTCGCCTTAATTCGTGACAATATCGGCACCGTGCTTCCTCGACGCAGGCGACAGAAAAAACGAGATAGAGACTCCTCACGCTTCCCTAGTTTTTCTACAACGTCGAAATACAAGACACCCGGCAGCGACGTGTTGATGGTGCTGGTGAGATCGGCGGGACAACGACTCTACAGCAGATGTGACTTCCGTCGATTGCGCCGAGGACTCCAGGGAAACTCGGCTTCGCTTCAAAACATGCTAATACGTGGGCAACTTCGTGTTCCGTCGGCCACTTCACGAAGTTCGGACCGAGGGCCAAAACGGCGAGGCCTATTCGCTGGATTTCTGGCACACGCTAGACTTCGACAGGCTGAACCGGTTGCCAATGGACCTACTAAAGATAAAAACAGCACATGTATACCATTATTAACGAACCGACTTCGTCCTATATCTGCTCTTCTAACAGCCATATTAACGATGTCCCATGTGCTTTCATCACCATCTACGCAAATATGACATGCAGGTGGAAAGAGGAGGGCACATTCGAATTGTGCGTTGGTCAGAAAGCGAGACCTTCAGTACAAAATCAGATCAGTGCTTTCTGTTTGCGGACTACGTCCAGGCACTGGGATCTAGTGTGCTTTCTTCAAGATTTCGAGTTAGTCTGTCTAATTGTATTGTTTCTTGGTTGAGAAATGTGTACGATTTGTTTTTTTGCGTTATTTTTTGGGGTCCTTTTTAGTTTTTTTGGCGCGTCTTTGGCTACCATTCCGGCAGTCCGGATCACATGGAATCGCATTAGGAACAAACTTATGCTGCGATGAGCACTTCGTCCATAGAAAAAAGCGATTCTACAGGAGCATTTCATTTATCCATTCAATTTTAAATCCCCCCCAAAGAATAAACACTGTGGTGGAAGTAAATGCGAACCAGGAGAGAGAGAAAAATAGTAAACTTTTTATATTATCAAGTTTGGTGCACTTGGTTACCAATCCTCGCCCAGCAGGTTTTGAACGTGCTGGACTAGGAGCGGCCGTACACCAGCAACGCGCAAACAAGCAATCGCAGTTGTTGTTTTTTTTTTTTACATCGAAGCTTTATATGATTCGGGTTTCATGCATTTTTGGTATCCGTGTGGGAAAACAAGTCAGAAATTGCATATAAAAGCGCTCCATTGTAGGGAAACGCATATACACCCCGTCACTTCAATATGCATTTTGATAAAGAAACGTTGAAACGTGTGATAAGGAAGATACATCCGAGGACAATGCACGTTCTCCCGCTCAAGTCTGGTGACATCACTGCTTTACATATATAAAAGCAGCAGATTTTTTATATGTAAAGCATTATATGTATAGATTCAACTTTACCAAAGAATCTCACCAAAGTTGTAATTGAACTCATTAGTGTATATCATGGTGATCGCAAAGCAAGCATCACCACCGTTTCAAAATGATGCACATATATTGCAAATAAACATTTGGTGAGGTGCTTTTGTGCGTCTCTTGGTGTATCATGTGTGGTGGTGCTCTACAGCTTCACTGGCCAACCAGCTTCATAGAGTGGAAGGGCTCATATATTTTTCCCGTTTTTTTATTTTGAATTTAGACGCTGCCAACAAAGAGAGACGAACAGTAGAATATTGTGCTTTTCAAAGAACAGGCGTTCTACGATTTGACGAACCGAAATGAAGTGCTAATAAATATTATTTGTATAAATATAAACACTTCTATTCACTAAAGGGAGTAAACTGCAGGGCTTGGGTCGATGAACGTAATGATTCATCGCAGAATGAAATTGGGAACGCTTTACAGCGTAAAAATCATGTGCCGAATCCTTATAAATTATTTTTCAAGATATTGTTTTTCGGGCATAAATGAGTTATAACATTTTTTTTTACATATTGATAAGTAAAAATTGTTACACTTTATTGAGATGAAGTAACAATTACAACAAAGAATATTTCCTTACCAGATCTAACCAGCTATATTCAGAAACCCGCGTAAAGTGCCACTGATGTCACCAGTTGGAATAAGAGACAGGGTGGGTAAGAGGGGGGGGGGGGTGGAGAAAGTAGTGAATTGGTGGAGACCATAGTTTCGAAGTCACCTACCAATCGCAGCTCGGCCAACTCATGAGACAGTGAGTCACTGCACCAATCATCTACCACGTACCAGTGCCACTGAAACAATGCGCGCGCAAAATAATTGCCAAATTTCACTTATATGTGCTAGGCGAGCGAACGAGGTAAGTTGTCCTGTTCTCTGCAATGAGTGAAACTTAGTCAATTAAGTATTTCACCACCAAGTGCGAAAATTTTAAGCTAGTGTCTAAATCTTTTGCATATGCAAAAGATAAAACTCGGAATGAGAAAACTTACTGGATGTGCCACCGAACATCTGTAGACGGGTGCCACGGACGCTTGACGACGACCCAAGAAGACACCATTGTCTCGATGAAAGGACATTCCCACCCGTCAGAACCATATATCTTGATGGCAAGAGACGACCTCAATCACGGTGCCACCTGTTCTGGTGACCCAGCTTGCCTGATAGTTAACGCAAGTTTCATGTACATTTTGCTCCTTACAAAGAATTATTTATTCATACGTTTAACTGGATATACAGGATCTGTATTTCTCGCAGGCTCCTTTAAATGCAGTTAAAAAATAAGAAGAGGAACACCAACCTAAATTACGTTGAAGGGGAAGAGTGTTCGTACGCCGGTTAAATTGCAGATCCGGGCGTTATAGCGAAACCAAAAACAAAGCAATCTCTAGTCGCAAACTTCTGCTTAATAGAAGTACTTTTTTTAGTGTTAAGATCCGTTCAAACTCAGGCGTTTCTCATTAAAAAGAATTACCTGAGCGGCGCTCTGGCAGACGACACGACAAGTGCCGATATGCAGAACAAAACGTGTGCGCCCAATCTCCGCTCACGTGACCAGCAACAGCCAATTCGACGAGAGCGTTCCACACGAAGGGGCGGTGTCACCCCGAGATCTGTTCAGGGATTTCTAACCCTACAATGCATAGTGTATCTGAAATGATACACTTCTGTAAAAAGCAATCCCAGAGAAATCCGAGTACAAATTCAACGCGAATGCATGCTGTGAGAGAGAGAGAGAGAGAGAGAGATTTTGGGGGGTTTATGGCGCAAAAGCTGCGAGGCCATGTGCGCCAAACTAATTGAAGGCATCATTGTACTATAGGACGGGTTTCACAAATCGATAACCAAAAAAGCTAGAATCGGTGTAAAAGGCCAACACTACCAAGAAATTCTATTACTCGTTCAAAAGAGACCAGAGGATTTTCTCCTAGAAGGAGAGCAGGATGAAATGGGATACGATGTTGAAAAAATTCAGGGAAATGAATGCGGTGCTTGGGCTCAAGGCTGGGACACAACCACAAGATATGCAAAACAGTGAGCCTATCACCACACTGATCGCAGACTGGAGGATCCCCTCCCGAAAGCAGATACCCATGGGTTATAAAAGAGTGTCCGATTCTCAGACGGCACAACAACGTTTCATGACGAATGCATGCTGTATCGCATCCGATAGATGTTTTGCGCCGCCTGTCTAAAAACGACTCCGCTAGATGGAGCCACTTCCTCCGTCGGCGCTCAGGTGCAGCGCTTCTTGACATCGGCAACACGTGCGTGGAAACACGAACTTCAATGTAAAAATTATTACTGTTCCAGTTAAAAAATACCTTATTCAAAATTATGCTGCAGCTTCTAATACCTTCTTGTGTCTTGACAAGCTGAAACTCTGAGCAGTTTGATTCAGGAACGATTTGGCTTGAAAACAAACTTGTGTATCTGATATGATACACTATGCATTTGAAGCTTGATTTGGGCTCCGGAAGCCTTCGTGCACAACATGTTTTCGGAAGCTTTGCCGATGGATTACACTATTTTTTTGATTTGGAGAATACCAATACGATATTGTTGACTCCATTTCCTAAAAATGACGAAGTTTGTATTCTAAAATATTGCCAAGCAACCGAAAATGCCGCATTCCAAAAAGTTTTGAAAATGTATTTTTTTACGGTTTTTCTGTGCCGTCAATGAGTCAGATGTGTCGCCGTCAATGGCTACACATCTGACTGATGAAGAGATTCAGGACATTTTGTTTCCCTTAGAAAGCGAGGCAAGCTCTGATGAAGAGGATGAAAATGTCCCGGACTTTGGAGCAGAAGAGATCGTGGATGACTGCGAAAGCGAAGATAGTACGCCCGATAAACCTTCTACAACAGCAACACTCAGCAAGTCTAAGGGCCAAGCTGTCAACTGGAAAAAACAGAGCCTCAATCTTCACCCAGAGAAAACCACGTTTTGTGGTACGACAACTTTGCCTCCTTCGATACAGGCGATGGAGTCAACATTCCACTTTTTAAGTACTTTTTCACCGATGAACTGATCGATTTTATTGCAGAGCAGTCATCCCAGTACAGTGTGCAGACAAACCGTGATAGACCCATCGAGGAAACTTCGGCAGGCGTCAAGAAGTATGTTGGAATTTGCATATTCATGTCGCTCGTTCATGTCCCGAACATTAGAGATTACTGGGACCCGGTACTCGGTAACACCAGCATATCATCTGTGATGTCTGTAAACCAGTTCGAAAAAATCAGAAGGTATTCGCAGTTTTGTAACAATGCGGAAATGTCGACAGACAATACAACACGTGATCGGCTCTTCAAGATAAGGCCAGTGTTTGAAGCACTACGGGCAAAGTTTCTGTCGGTGCCAATGGAAGAATGCCTTGCATTAGATGAACAGATGTGCTCGACGAAAGCTCGCCATTACCTAAAACAGTACATGCATAATAAACCCCACAAGTGAGGTTATAAGTTCTTCGTGCTAAGCGGTGTCTCCGGCTATGCCTATGATATGAAAATTTACGCTGGGCAAGAAAACGATCCTTCGAAAAGGAAAGCAGGAGAACCGGGTTTGGGATCTACTACAGGAAATGCTGTTGTGAGACTGAGCCGACACATTCCTAAGATTGCGAGATACAAACTCTATTTCGATAACTACTACACATCCCCCAAGATTATGGTTCACCTAGCAGAGCAAGGAATTCTGTCTCTTGGAACCGCGCGAAGAAATCGAGTAAAGGACTGCAAACTCCCAACAGAGCAAGAACTCAAGAAAGCAGAGAGGGGAACTACAGCAGAAAGCGTGGCACGAATTGACGGCATTGACGTTTCAGCTGTCGAGTGGAAGAACACAAGGCTCTAACCCTGCTTTCGAACAGTTTGCGCAAAGGTATGATCGAAGGCTGAAGACCAAGATTGACGTTGAATGCCCAAATATTGTTCTCCAAAACAATCAGCACATGGGCGGTGTGGACATGTTAGACGGTCTGATGGGCAGGTACACGATTACCATGCACTCGAGGAAGTGGTATACTTTCGACTTTTTTATCATCTTGTAGACTTGACAGTGCGAAATGCATGGATTCTCTACCGTCGACAGAAAGGGGATGCCTCACTTCCATTGGCGAAATTTCGGAAGGAAGTCTTAGAGTGCCTGTGCAGACTTGGCACCACAGTCACCAAAAGAGGACGGCCATCTGAAGTTCAGCGGCAGCTCGAAGCCAAGAAGCGAAAGACATCTGCAGCAGTCCTTCCACCACAAGATGTTCGACTCGACCAGTTGAGTCACTGGCCTCAATGGACCGCTACCAGGCAACGCTGTAAGCTTCCAGGGTGTGCATCCCTCACGTTTGTAAACTGCGAGAAATGTGCAGTCGCTCTGTGCTTGAACAAAGCCAAAAACTGCTTTCATTTCTTCCACAACCCATGAGGCACCAATGCATGTTGTATCACATATGATACATAGAATATTTTTTTCGTTTTCGAGTTCGAAAATTGAATAAAAATTTTAAACTATTTTTACAATCATGTTGTTATTGTAGCGAACACGCACAAATTTTTCTTAGTAAAAGAAAGTCATGCATTGTAGGGTTAATGCTCCTTGTTCGTCATAAAAAGACAAAGCTAACATCCTCGGGGAACATTTTTTTATAATTCGTCTAGCTCGGCCAACTACAGTGCCAACTTCGCACAGTTTAAAGCTCGTGCGAAGCAACAAACGTTAGTCGTATCTGGAGGAAATGCAGCCTCTTATAATCAGCCATTTACGCTATATGAACTTGAGATGGCCCTTAATGTAAAAAAAGCTATCTGCTCCTGGGCCCGATGGACTTCACTATGAGATGCTTCGTAACCTGTCCACGGAACCCCTTGAAAACCTTCTTCGTTTTTTTATTCTTTATAGGAAAAGGCTTGTTTTTCTAAGACTTGAAGGCATGCACATATTATACAACTTCTAAAACCTAATAAAGATCCTTCACAGCCATCACGTTACCGCCTCAATCGCACTGACGAGCTGCCATGGAAAAACGTTTGAAAGGCTGATAAACAGGCGACTGGTGTATGTATTGGAACAGCAGAGGGCCTTCGATAACAACCAGTGTGGATTCCGCCGAGGTCGTTCTACTCTCGATCACTTGGTACGCCTGGAAACTGTGATACGTGAGGCATTTGCAAACCGACAGCACTGTGTTGCAGTTTTGTTTTTTCGATTTGGAGAAGCACACCTGCCAAGTTTTAAGATTTTTTGTTGTTGTTTGCGGGTTTTATGGCGCAAGAGCTACGATGGCCATACTGCGCCAAACTAGGTAAACTAAAATGAACCAGAAACGATCTACCAAGAATGCATTTCCGATATAGTTTGTGTAAAATCGCTATATTTTCTAGAAAAGCTAAGAGACGGTCAATTGATATTAGAGGCTGCTCCCCTAGGAACAGGGCAGGATGAAAAGAGATACAGTACTTGAAAAGCTCAGGAAAGAAGAACTTGTGTTGTTGTAGAAGACCAGGGCAAAGAAAAATATGTAGAACGGACAAAGTGTCTCCACAGTGGTTGCACACTGGTGGCTCCTCACCAACAAGCAGGTATCGATGGGTGAGGAAGGTGTGGCCGATCCTCAACCGGCGCAGAAGAACCTCACGGAAACGGCTCCGGTTGTAGGAGCTTTCCCAGGTACCAATGCTTCGCTTGATGTCATGAAGCTTGTTGTTATCGGCCAAATCCCACTCGGACTGCCACAGTTTTAGAATTGAAAGCCGTATAGGCCTTGTTAAGTCTTGGTATGGTATGCGTGCGTGTGATGGTAAGAGGTTACGCGACGAGGCGGCCAGCCTATCTGCAGCTTCGTTGCCCGCAATGCCCACATGGCTCGGGATCCAACAAAACCTAATATCCTTCCCATCTCTGAGGCCCAGTTGAACTTAACACGCACCAGTTGAGTCAGCTTGTTCTTGGTTGGATTAAGTGAACACGCTGCAGAAACAACGCTCCGGGAGCCTACAAACAGAACTGCTTCCATCACTTTGCTCCGGATAATATAGTCAAGTGCTGACAGCACGCCATATAACTCGGCAGTAAAAATGCTAGCGACAGTATTTAGCCGTGTCACATGCGTAAACGAATTAGAATGAACAGCAGAGCCTACATACGTTGAGGACTTGGCTCCGTCAGTGTAAAATTGATTGATTGATTGATTGATTGGGGTTTAATGGCGCAGCAGTGACCAAGGCTATAATGCGCCAAGAACTAGGACTATTGCTGAAATCAAGGTTAAAGAGAAGAAAGAGCTATAGTAGCTTGTAATTTAATAAAACAATGATCATGAAAGTACAAGCGCATAAGATGTGGCAGTGAATACGATGAACTATTAAAATTATAGCTGGTCCAGGAGTCTTATATCCTTAAGAAAGTTGAAAACACACTTGTGTGGAATCAACGGCTCATCGCTGAGTAAAAGGGCGAGGTGTAATGGCGTATGCACTTGGTAGACCTTTGCAAAGTGTCTGTGGCGTTCCTGGTCATACAAAGGGCATACAAGTAAGATATGTAGGATGCTTAACGGAATGTGGCAGTGTTCACACTCCGGAGCATCCTCCCCACGCAAAAGATGCCCATGGGTAAGACGGGTATGACCAATTCGCAGTCGGCACAAAACCACCTCATAAAAACGCTCGCGGTGTCGTGCACTCTCCCATTCCTGAAGTAGTGGTTTTACTGCGTGCAACTTATTGTTTATTTCTCGGTCCCATTCCTCTTGCCACCTGCGTCTTATGGAAAATTTCAGAACATGTCTATAATCTCTGTAAGGTATTTTCCACAGGTCGACTTCTCCATCCTTAGCAGTACTTGCTGCTCTGTCAGCATCCTCATTTCCGGCAATTCCGACATGTGAAGGAACCCAGCATAATATTATTTTCTTCTTCTGTTTTGTGGCTGAAATTAGCCTGTTCCTTATTTCTATTACAAGTGGATTGCGATCATCTCCCACTCTGGCAAGAGCTCGTAAAGCACTAAGTGAGTCGGTGTAAACAATTGACTTGTGAAGCTTTTGTTTGAGGATCTTATCTGTGGCGAGGAGTAAGCCATAAAGCTCTGCCGTAAGACTACAGGCACTGTCATTAATTCTCCGGACAAGCTGTAACCCAGGCCCGATCACTGCGCAGCCCACAGAGGAATTAGTTTTACTACCATCAGTGTAGAAACTTGTAAAGCCGTGATACTGGTCTTGGAGTCAAGGAATTCTTGCCTCACGACATCAAGAGGAGTGTCTTTTTTGTTGTATTTTGTTAGCTCCAGTTCGCACTGAATGGGAACTAGATCCCAAGGGGCTGCCGAACTCATGCACTGTACAACTGGAGGCAACACGTCCAGTCCTACAGACTCTGCAGAATTGCGAACCCGCATGGCAAGAGGTGGAACAACTGAAGGCTTGTTACTGAAAGTTCGCTCATAGCGTATTTGTTCCATGCAGTGTAAGGTTGGATGGTTAGGAACCGATCTAATTCGCATAAAATACGTGAAGCCCAGTTCATATCTTCTTTTCTCCAGAGAAAGCTCGTTTGCTTCCGCGTATAGGCTGAGGACAGGAGATGTGCGAAAAGCCCCGGTAGCAAGCCGCAGCCCCTGATGATGAACAGGGTCCAGCATTTTGAGAACCGATGTCCGGGCAGAGCCATACACAATACAACCGTAATCAAGTCGGGATCGAACGACCGACCGATAGATACGTAAAAGACAAAGACGGTCAGCACCCCAGGACACATGCGACAGGACCTTAAGTATATTAAGTGATTTAAAACACTTCATCTTCAGGCTCTTGACATGCGGAACAAAAGTCAATTTGGAATCAAATATAAGACCTAAAAACTTGTGTTCAGTTTTCACAGGGATAGGAACATCATACATAGTCAAAGAAGGTTCGTGCAAAACTCCGCGGCGACGAGAGAAACTCACACAGACGGTCTTCTCAGGAGAAAATTTAAAACCGTTGAAATCAGCCCATTTGACCAAGTTGTTGATTGTGAGCTGGAGCCGACGTTCACATATGGATAGATTACAAGACGATACAGAAATCTGCAGATCATCGACGTACAGTGAGTACTGAACAGACGGAGCTATTGCGCGGACAATTGAATTCATCTTCACAATAAAAAGAGTGACGCTAAGTACACCACCTTGAGGAACTCCATTTTGCTGCGAAAATTCTCTAGAAAAAGTTGTCCCAAGCTTCACGCGAAAAGTCCGGTTTTGGAGATAACTCTGAATGGCACTTAACATTCGGCCCTGCACACCAAGGCTAAACAGATCCTGCAGTATGCCATGGCGCCAGGCTGTATCAAATGCCTTTTCCAAGTCAAAAAAGACAGAGACACAATGCTGCTTATTTACAAATGCCTCTTGGACTACAGTCTCAAAGCGAACTAGGTGGTCGACCGTGGATCGTCCTGAACGAAAGCCACATTGGTACCTGCCAAGAAGATTATTTCTCTCCAAATAAAACATCAGCCTTCTGTTAATCATTGTTTCTAATGTCTTCGAAAGACAGCTAGTCAGTGCTATAGGCCTGAAGCTGGAGGCGCAGGCAGGATCTTTTCCTGGCTTTAGAAGGGGGATAATGACGGCAGCCTTCCAGGACAATGGGAAAAGACCCTCGACCCAAACTCGGTTGAAAAGATACAAGATGAGCTCTAGAGTAGATGGATGGAGGTGCTGAAGCATTTGGTAGTGAATACCGTCCGCAGTGATGTGATTGGCCTAAGCCGTTTTGGAGCACCTTCTGGAGCAGCCAAAACAGTGTTTTGGAGCAGCAAAAGTGGCATTCGGAGCAGCCAAAACAATGTTTTGGAGCAGCAAAAGTGGCTTTTGGAGCAGCCAAAACAGTGTTTCGGAGCACCAAAACTGGCTTTCGGAGCAGATATTCTTAGAAAAATAAAAATATTCGTTTTAGGTGCTGGACAAACGAAGAAAACTTTGCTCGCCGAAATAAACAAATTATGGTAGGGTTCGACCACCTAGGAGTCTTTCAAGGTGTAACTGAAATGTCAATGACATGACACATTTTGCAATGCTTCAGTTAAATTATACATATATATGTACCAACTATAGATAGATAAGAACCAAACTTCACATATTAAAATTTATTTGAAAACCAATTTATTTGAAAATGACCAGCTTAGTAGTAAATATCATAGCATTAGGTTCACTAGTGATATAATATAATAAATGAAAGCAGTCTCTGACTGACGTGCATTAGGTTGACTAGTGATATAATATAATAAATGGAAGCAGTCTCCGACTGATGAAACACGTAAAAACAGCAGTGCAATGCGAAAGTGCACTCAAGAAAAAAGGTGCATTACAACTAGCGTGTACTTTTTGCTTTTCGAAACTTCTGCAAAGCTGCTGCAAGCTTCGCTTTGGCTTAGGCTAGTAATGAATGTCCACTTTCAATGTCTCCAAAGAGACATTGAGGCATCCCACAAGTGTACAGTGCTGTAGGCGTTGCCGAGCAATTCTGAAAAACCGCTTGCCACCGTTTTACTGATTCCCGACGTGCCAGATTTTCGTCAAAAGTAAACGTAAAACAGTGGATTGCAAGCGTCCCGGCTGGTGCCTCTGTCGTGTAATCATGTTTGCATGCACGTCAGGGCAACTTCGGCAGGCTTGCAGCTGCACGTGCTTCGTCGCGCGAGCGGAGACGGCTGTTCGATTGAAACTGAAACCATACCTCTCCGCTCTGTCGCCAACTGGTTTCCAAAAATGTATGCAAAATGCCACTGCCCAGCATGCGACAATAAACAGCCCAGCGGCGCGTGCTTGCAAGGCGGCAGGCGAGGTACAAGCTAAACATACAGAAAAAAAGAACCTGAGCTCATCGATGCAGGACATCGTGAGTCAGGGTCAAAACGTTCTTGGAGCGCATTGTGCAACGACTGAACTCGAGACAAACAAGCTCGCTGTGCGGGTTCAG
Source organism: Ixodes persulcatus (assembly GCA_013358835.2). NCBI lineage: Eukaryota > Metazoa > Arthropoda > Arachnida > Ixodida > Ixodidae > Ixodes > Ixodes persulcatus. Next base: position 11,514 of record JABSTQ010004973.1, read on the forward strand.
CGTGCAGACCCGCACAGCGAACATGCGGGTCTGCACGCCGCACGTTGGCGTTCTTTGCACGTTGGTGTTCTTTGCTTTAGCTCACTTCTCTTCACCAACTTTCTCTCGCGACAGATTTTTTATGTACTGGGGTCCCTCTCGAAAGAAAGCCAACCAAGAAAAACCTAGGTAATCAATAATTCCACACAGCAGTCTTTGAGTTAAAAAGGGATTTTTGTAGTAGCGCATGTTTTAAACAAGAACAGGAATGTTGATGAACATGCGGCGGTCCTTATGTTTGAGTTTAGGAAGCTCCATATTTGTAGCGACGTGCGGACTGGCAGGCAGGGATCAAATAGTTTTCCCACGGCCGTTGCTTTCAGAAGCGAGTGCTTCAGCTCAAAAAGTAACTCCCACTGCGCAAAAACGTAATTTCGTTTCACAGCGTGACGGCATGGCTGGTACCCCGCACGTTAGCGTCGGAGCGTCCGCACACGCCCGTATCTATCGTTGAAAAAATTAAAAAAAGAACGCGAGACGAGATTCACGAGATGACGAGAACGCGAAAGAATAGACGGCGGGAAAAACCATGCGAGACCGGATGGACGATTGATGTAACTAAGGCAAGAGTGCAGGCGAGCTTGTTCAATACTGAATTGGAGTTTTGTGCCTGTACCACGTCCCTTCTTTTCCCCGGCTCCAGGGTTACAATTCCACGACTGATGCAGGGTACTTTGTGTCGGGCGGCCGCTTGCGCCACCTAGCTCACGCATGGTCAATTACGGTACTCAGTTTAGTTTCGGTTTTGAAAGGCGACCAAAACTGGTCCTTTGGCGCAGGCTTCGCGCAGATTAGACATATTTTGGCAAAATGTAGCAGGATGTAGCAGGGTGAGCCCCTTGGCGCAGTTTGGCGCAATTGGCGCAGCAATCACATCACTGCGTCCGGTCCAGGGGCAGTCTGTCTGGACGAATCAAGAGCCATCTGCAGTTCGTGCAGCATGAAAAGAGAGTTATATGGCTCTTGCAAGCCACCGGTCGTAGGCACAATCTTTTTTTCTGCATGTAGCTTATGCCGCCTAAATGATTGCGTATAGTGTTCGAAACTAGAAACAAATTCGAAGTGCTCACCAAGAACGTCAGCCTGTTCGTCAAGGCTTGCAGGACATATTCCATTTCGGCACAAGAGTGGGACAGAGAAAGCGCCGTAGGAACCCTCAATTTTATGCACGCGGTCCCAAACTTCCTTTATAGATGCACTGCTATTAATTGAAGAGGCATATCCTCTAAAGCTTTGCCGCTTGGCTTGCCTTCGAATAAACCTTGCCTGTGCCCATTTTCTTTTAAAACCAATCAGATTACTTGGAGTAGGATAACGCCTAAAGATACCCCATGCACGATTCTGTTCCTTTTTTGCCTGGCGGCAGTCTTTATTCCACCACGCCTTTGTCCTTTTTGGAAGATGCGAGGACGTCATGGGAATGGCGAGGATTGCAGCCTGTAATATGTGTCGAGTGATATGCAGAGTGACATCATCGATGGAAAGATCATCAAGTGACGAACAAGCTACAACTGAAGAGTCTGTAAATGTTGCCCAGTCAGCCCTCTCAAACTTCCAACGAGGGGTACGCGTTTGAAGACCAGCAGGAGGACTGTTAAACTCTAAAATAATTGGAAAGTGGTCACGTCCATATGGGTTTGGGATGACCCTCCATGAAAACAGTGAGTATAGTGAAGGATGGCAGATAGAAAGGTCGATGGAAGTAAAAGTCCTGGTCGCTGAACTAAAGTGTGTGGCTTCTTTAGTGTTAAGTAAGCACAATCCCGTGGAAAGAAGAAAACGTTCAACAAGTGCCTCCTCTAGCATCCCGTCTGCCACTCTCCCACAGTGGGTTGTGTGCATTAAAATCGCCTAAAATTAAGTATGGAGCCGGGAGCTGACTAACAAGATCCTCTAGCTCTTCGTACTGCAGCTGGTATCCCGGTGATATGTACACTGAACAAACAGTAATCACCCGGTCTAGCAGTATCCGGGCAGCCACAGCCTCGAGAGTGGTGTATAGGGCCACTTCGGCAGATGGGGTTGTGCGCTGGGCAACTAAAGCAGCACCACCAGACGCCACAGAGGAGTGCAACCTATCTTTTCTAAACACTTGATAATGGCGCAGTACATTTGAAATAGTTTCTTTAAGATGTGTCTCCTGCAGACAGAAGGCAACAGGGCGGTGTTCGTCTAATAAAAAAGTGACATCATCATAATTACAAAAAAGCCCGCGGCAATTCCACTGCATAAGTGTAAATTTAGCCATTATTCTAAAACAAAGTTAAAAGCTTAGTAAATCAGTACAAGTAGTAAGGTACAAGTAAAAGTAAAAGTAAAAACGCCAACTCTGCCGCGCAGGGCAAAAATAATGTACAACATCACTTTGGAGGGATTACAGGTTTTTTGCTTTTGTGTTTATTTTTAGAAGTCTGCCACTCCATGTCGTCTTGCTCAGACGCATGGGTGGAGACTTCTGTTCCCTCATCCATAGCCTCTGCTTCCTGGAGTCAGGCCTTCGCTGCAGGTTTGGGCAGGCTCAGAGAATGGGGAGCCATGCCCCGTCCATGACCAGACCCCGCCAAAGGGGCAGAGGAGGTGCTGAGCGGGGTGTCGCCCGAGTTCACCCGTTCCTGCCCCTTTGGCGCTGCAGGAGCGGCACGAGGGCCATGCCGCTCCTTCGAAGATGCTCTCTCCAGGGAGTGTGGGCGAGAGTGTCGACCCTTCTCCCTGGAAGGAGATCGCGGAGGAGGGACGGTTGCGGCAGCCACCGGCCCATCCTGGGTTTGGGAAACAGCCTGAGAAGATACAGGCTGTTGCCCTGTTGGAGCGCGAGGGTTCGTACTCTGGCTTGGAGGGTCCGTAGACCGACCAGCCGAGATTGCATGCCCCGGAAGCTGAATCTTCAGCTGGGGCGTGGGGGACTGCAGTGGCCTCCTATAGTCCAGAAAGGACGTCTGAGTGGCCACTGCTACCATCAGTGGTGCAGGTCCCCGCTGCACCACTTGGGCATAGCCGCCCTTGCGCAAGAACGCAAAGCGACGGCGCGCTTCCGGGTAGGAGAGGTTTTCTTTGACCTTCAAGGTAAGCACTTCTTTCTCTTCTTTCCATGTCTTGCAAGCTCGAGAATACGCTGGGTGCGGATCACTACAGTTCACACAATGGGCTTCATTGGAGCAAGAGTCTGCAGAATGGTCATTTTTCCCACACTTGGCACAAGTGGCCTTACCACGGCAGTTCTGAGAGCCGTGGCCAAACCTCTGGCATTTAAAACACCTTCGAGGATTAGGCACATAGGGCCTTACCCTGCAGTGGAGATAGCCAGCCCTAACAGCCTCGGGAAGTGTGGTGGCTTCAAATGTTAAGACTATGTGTTTGGTCTTCCGTTCTTGACCATCCCGACGCAGGGAGATGCGCCTCCCAGCTACAACTCCTTGGTCGGAGAGCCCTTCAAGTATTTCAGTATCGGAGGCCTCAATGAGGTCGTCTTCGGAGATGGCGCCCTGAATAGTATTAAGCGTACGATGGGGTGAAACAGTCACTTTGTGATCAGACACAGAGTTCAAAGCAAGGAGTGGAGTACTCTGCTGTCTGGATTCAACTTCCACGAGTAGATCGCCTGAGGGCATCTTTTTGGCTTTGAAGTTCTTCCCAACCACACTTTCTAGTACTTTCGCAACAAGAAAGGGGGACATCTTGGATAGTGGTGTATCATCTTCTGAGTGAACAACCAAAAATTTGGGGAATGTAGGGGCAGATGAAGTCGCGTCTCTTATAGGAACTTCGGTGCGGACCCTTTTCAGGGCCGATCAGAGGGAGGTTTAGTTCGAGAACTCATAAAGATGGGAGAAAGATTCAGTGCCCGGGTGCACCGCCCACCACGGAGCCCAACGAGGGGGTAGGTAATGTGCCATAACAAGAAAGGCTTGGCTGACACAATTACTCTACCAGTGCTGCCCGGGCACTATACCCTAGTGTGGTTGCAGGGACAGGACCTGTTTCCACTCAAGGTTGGCCCTTGCCGCCTAAGAAGGTGAAAAAGGAAAGAAGAGAGTGTAGAAGAAAAGAGAAAGGGGTGGGAGGAAAAGTGAAAGAAGGAAGAAGAGGGTAGAGGAGGCGACTAACTGAATCATCCTGGTCGGGCCAAGCCAGGACACCCGTCTACGAGAAGCAGGGGCCGAAGCGGTGTATTGCTTCGCCCGGGGGGCCCCGAAGGGTCCAAACATACCCCGGGCTCAGCTCAACCACCAGGGTCCCCTTTTCCCCGGACACGGGTTAAGCCACGCACAGCCAGGCGTGGGTGGGTAAACCGACATAGCTCGGGGTTCGCGGTGGCGCCACTCATCAAGCAACTACCAAGGCAGGTGCCCCCTGCGTGCGGGTATGGTGGCCCACGTGGCTGGGGTCCGTGGTGGCGCTACTCACCAAGCACCTAACACCTAAGGTGTAGGCGCCCCCTGCGGAGACGTGTGAGGATTTGTGGCGATTTCAAGGTAACCGTGAATCCGGTGCCCACCCTGGAAAAGTACCCGATTCCAAGAATCGAAGACCTGTGGGCCATGCTGTCTGGGGGTAAGAAGTTCACCAAGTTGGATCTGAGGGATGCTTACGAGCAAGTGATTCTTGAGCAGGACTCGAGGTAGTATGTCACCATTTCAACACATATGGGGTTGTTCCAGTACACCCGCCTTCCTTTCGGAGTGTCGTCCGCTCCAGGTTTCTTCCAACGGGAGATGGAAAACTTGTTCCGAGGGCTGCCACACGTCGCTGTGTATTTTGACGACATCCTGGTCACCGGCACAACTGACTCGGATCATCTGCACAACCTTCGTTCCGTTCTCACTCGCCTTTGTGATGTCGGACTGAAGTTGAACATCGACAAGTGTAATTTTTTTGTGCCGCAGGTTGAATACCTTGGGCACATTATCAACCAGGAAGGGTTGTCTCCAGGCCTGAGCAAAGTAGCGGCCATACTTCATGCTCCTGCTCCTCGCGACGTCAAGCAGCTTCAGAGCTTCCTAGGATTGATTAATTTATACAGACGTTTCGTTCCTAACCTGTCTGAACGCCTGCGGCCACTGCACTTTCTTCTTACTGACGGGAAGAAGTGGGAGTGGGGAAAAGACCAAGAAGAGGCTTTTACCACAAGCAAGCACTTGATGACGTCCGCTCCGGTTCTAGCTCATTTCAATCCAGAAAAGCCGGTGTGTTTAACTTGTGATGCATCACCATACGGGATCGGTGCAGTTCTGGCGCACCGCGAAGCCGATGGCCAAGAGCGACCCATTGCTTTTGCATCAAGGAGTTTGTCCCGAGCAGAACAAAACTACAGTCGACTTGACAAAGAGGCATTAGCCTTGGTCTACGGGGTGGAACGGTTCCACCAGTACTTGTGGGGGACCCCTTTTCAAGCTTTCACAGACCACAAACCGCTGCTGGGATTGCTGAGTGTTGACAAGCCAGTTCCTGTGCACGCGTCACCTCGGCTTGTCAGGTGGGCTCTCAAGCTTTCAGCGTACAAGTACCAGCTGACCTACAAACCAGGAAGGAATTTAGGTCATGCTGATGCACTCAGTAGACTTCCATTACCTGGGAGCAACGGGAAGAGAATGTGCCGGCTGACATCTTCATGCTACAGCACGCATATCCGAATCTTCTTTCACCCGCCGTTGTGGCTCAAGCCACAAAGAATGACACTGTTCTGGGACATGTTCTCGCTTTTCTCAGAGGGGAGAGCCTTGCACTAGCATCAGAAACGACCCCTTTTTGTGCAAGGAGTTCAGAGCTTAGCCTGCATGAGGGTTGTTTGCTCTGGGGAGCACGCAGGGTGATCCCAAAAGTGCTGCAGGCTCGAGTCCTGGATCTGCTTCATTCCAGCCACCCATGCATCGAGAAGAGCAAAATGATCGCCAGAAGTCACGTCTGGTGGCCGGGTATCGATAACGACATAACCCACCATGTGAAGAGCTGCTCGCTTTGCCAAGCTCATCAGCGGGCTCCACAACCAGTTCTACAGACGCCCTGGCCGTTCCCCCAGAAGCCTTGGTCCAGGCTTCACATTGATTTTGGAGGGCCATTTATGGGGCATACTTTTTTGGTCATTGCGGATGCTTTTTTCAAAATTGGTCGAAGTGTTTCCTGTCTCGTCAACTTCTGCAGAGGCTACCATAACAGCCCTGCGAATGGCCTTCGCTCAGCACGGTCTACCAGATCTGATTGTGTCAGACAATGGGCCTGCATTTGCAAGTGAGCAGTACTTGGACTTTCTAACATGCCGCATGCTCGTGCCACCATATCATCCAGCTTCAAATGGGGCAGCGGAGCGTGTTGTACAAACCGTTAAGAACAAACTCAAGAAAAGTGGCTCTGGGGATTTTCAGACTCGGAGTTCCAGATTCCTGTTTCTTACAGGACTACTCCGCACGAGGTCACGGGCAGAGCGCCATGCGAGTTTTTGAAGGGAAGGATGTTCAAGACGCCGTTGGATGTCCTGCGTCCCAGCCTCCAATCATCAGTGCTGCTCAAGCAGCTAAAACAGAAGCTGTATACTGATAAAGGCTGCCGACAGGGACCACCGCTCAAACCTGAGGAGACCGTGTTCGCCAGGAACTTCCGCCAGGGTATGCCCTGGGTGCCTGCTCGAGTCGTCGGCGCCACAAGTCAATCTTCAGCACAAGTCTTCCTTGAAGATGGCACACTGTGGCATCAGCACGGTGATCCCCTGCGTTCCAGACCGACCGAAGCCCCTACAGCAGCTACGGCCGAGGCAGAGACGAGTCAATCTGCTGTTGCTCCCGGCGCTCTGTTCGAGCCAGGCGAAACAAGCGTGGGTGAAAGCGACAGTCTTGCAAGCACTGGGGTAACTCCTCATCCTACAAGCGTCAGTCAACCCCAGCTGCGACGTAGCACAAGGACTACGAGGCCCGCGCAGCGGTACTCCCCTTAGCTGTTACTTGTCTTTGTACCTTAGAGGGGAGGACTGTTATATTCCTGGCCAGCACGTAGCGCCACAGGGTCCCCTGGTGGCATAGTGTGGCGATGTCTGGAAGTGCGGTGCTCTATATTAAACAGGGGGCCACACGGCTCCCTCAGTTAGTGTTATGTTGGAACCGTACTACGTGTGTCATGCTTCCGCTTCTTGCCGCCGACGAACGTAGGCCGGTTGGAAGCAAGTTCGGTTTACACTTGTAACAAGAGCTTCTTGATGTTATTGGTGGTGTTCTTTTCCTGTAAGACTACAAATGTCCCACTAGACACAGATGTCGAGCTCGACGAATCCGTCATAAACAAACATGTTGACTTCATGACGAGGGAGATGAAACGACGTTCTCCTGACCTACGGAAGCTCGAAGATTCTATGAAAAAGACTCACTCTTTGAGAAGAAAATGGATTATGGAGACGCAGCCATCAAAAGCTGATGTACTGAAAAAGTACCCAGCCTTAGCAAACGCTGAAATGGTGAGCAGAGCATGATGCTAGTACTTGTAATGCTTCCACATACAATGTATGCGCACAAGATTTTATAACTTTCTTAATTTACTCTTTACACGAATGCTATCAAGTCACTTTCTATTTAAATTGTATTGCTATAACAGTATTATGTTTTCCTAGGCAATAATTCCATACAAATGCTATTCCCATAATTTTAGCTGCACCAAGAGTTCACTACCATCAAAGACATAGATTTGGAATCAAAGTTGCTGGCATTCATTAACAAGTACGGGGAGAGATGCCACTACCTGGTGAAGTCTCGCCGCTGCGCGAAGGAGACAGTCCACGAGCTGGAAGCAGACCTAAAAAAACTGGAAGGAGATGCCAGGAAGTGTATGTGTTAAAAACCTCCTCCTTGGATTGCCTAGTATTGTTTTAACAATGCTGTAACCATGCTGTTGCTCGTCATAATTGAAATTTTCTTGCAACAGATTGCTTTGCAGTTGGCATGTTACAGTTATTACCAATGCTGCTAAAGGAACAGCCGAGATTTCTAAAAGGACCGGTAAGGAATACCCTCTTCACTTTTTCGCGGTCTAGGTCGTCGAACTAGGCTGATTTTCATAAATGCAACTGTTACAAGACATCTACCCTGCCCTTCGTTTTGAGGGCTCAAAGGCACACGAGGCCAAAGATATATTTGCCGTGTTTGAAGGCCTGAATGTGGAGGTTGTCGACATTATAGCTGGTGTCACAACCGTCATGGAGATTTATTGAATCTTCAATATCAAGCACTCAAGCCAGAGCAAGAACACGTTGGCACTCCTCGAGCACTTCTGCGGACTTCCAAGCGCACCGCAGACACCATTCGTGAGACGGGCTATTTCTGCCATTGAGAACGTTTTGAAGGGTGTTGAAAGATGTCTAGTATATATGTGCTGAATAAGTGCTCAGTGTTAAATGCGTGCTGAATAAACGTTCAAGAACTAATTATATTGTGCTGTTTTTTTCTTGCTGATGGCTTGCTAAAGAATGCGAGCCATAGTTTTTAAAGTACTATATACGTTAAGCTAGTAGTTAATACTAGGTTTCGCGGATAAGGTAAGTACCCGTTACTAGCTTCTTTGGTTAGTAACTGTTACTAACACTCCCGTTACTAACTGCAGTTACTAAGAGGTTAGTAACATATGTGAGAAGCAGCTACTAACCTATGGTTAGTATTATAACGACCTTTTTTAGATGCGGAGCATCTCTTGCTCGGGTCTATGTCCCGCGGCGTCGGCGTTGTAGTCGGCACTCGAACTACGCACGCGCAACTCTCCTCCTTCCCTCTCTCCAACAGCTGCGCGTTACTCTCTCCGGTCTCTCTCTCTACCAGCTGCGTGCACTGCGCGTGCGTTCGCTTCTCCTCACACCGCGCGCAACTCTCCTCCTCTAGTCTCCTCTCCTTCAAGTGTGAAAAAAATAAACGGCGAGCGGCGAGCGTTCCAAGTTTCTCTGCCGCGAGCCGCGACGAAGGCTCGCGTAGGGGGTAACGCTAGGGCAGTCGGTGGCGCCATCTCTCGACGTCAGCACGCAACTGACTCTTTCCTCGGAACCAACACGATGCTCCGCATCACCCCATGGTTCCCCTCGGGAAGATGGTGTAATTTTTTTAAGAGTGTGGGCATTCTTTTATAACTCATAAGTACCTAATTTGGGGGATAGATTCACCTACTTGTGATCAGTGTGGTGATACTCTTACAATTTTACATATCTTGTGGTCCTGTCCCGGTCTGGAGTCAAAGCGTCGTGTTCATTTTCCTGAGTTGTTTCGACAACAGATCCCGTTTCATTCGGCCCTCCAGCTGGGGGAGAATCCCATAGTCCCCTTTAGCAGGGTAATAGACTTTCTTACTAGCATTGGCATTTGATACCAATTATAGCTCTACCATGCCCTAGGTGGCGCTTTTGTGAAACCCTCACCAAAGTATGCTGATCGTTACTATCGTTTAGCGCAGATGGCCTCGTAGCTCTTGCGCCATTATACCCCAAAATCATCATCACCTAATAGCTAGTCAACTAAGCTCATATTTCAACCTGAAGAATATACGGATCTTGCTTTAGTGTGACATATTATGTAATATTATACACCAACTCATGTTTATAAACAAACCGGAGCGCCCCTAGCGGACGCCACCGACGCCGCGCATGCGCGATGGGGGTGTGGACAAGAAGCTCGCCGTCGCCCATAAACAAACCATTGGAATGGGATGTTGTGGCGTCGGTGCGAGTCCCCGCCCTCTTTTTCGCGTTGGAATTGTTGATTCTGCGTCTTTTTTGTTGCTTGCGGGTTTCATGGCGCAAGAGCTCCGACGGCCATACTGCGCCAAACTTGGTAAGCTAAGAAACATCGGTAAAAGTACACTGACTAGACTAGAACTTGGGTATAGTTTGTGTAAAATAGCTGTAGTTTTGAGAAAAGCGAAAAGACGTTCAAATGATACGAGAGGTATTCATATTAAAAATAGCGCAAAAAAGACGGGACAAAAAGACGAAGAAGCAGACAGGACAAGCGCTAACTGGCAGCTAAAGTTCATTGAATGCTTCCTACTCTGCTATTGCCGTGCACGCGCATAGTCACGTCTCAACAAAAATATGGTGTACCGCCAAATCAGCAGATACAGCCCGCCCACCGCCTGTTCCAAAAAGTCAGCAAAAAAGCTACATCACCCCGCCGCAATATCCGAACGAGGAAAGGAATGGGAAATGAGAGGCTGCTCGCCTGGAATCAAGACAGGGTAAAATGGGATGTTGTACTTAAAAAACTCAGGAAAATAGGTCTTGTATTGATGCAGAAGGCCACGGCAAAGAAAGAGAACATGCAGAACAGATAAGGTTTCTCCACAGTGCTTGCATATTGGCGGCCCCTCACCTATAAGCAGGTATTGATGGGTTAGGAACGAGTGGCCAATTCTGGCAATTAAGATCAAGGGAATGTTCTTGGGAAGCATTTTCAGGACGTTTCTAGTTTACGCAACTGCAGTGAAGCCTATAAAAAGTTCAGTTCGACAGCAGAGAAACAACCAATCATTCTGTCTGGTGCTCGTGACGCTCCGTACAACAGGCCTTTCACACTCTGAGCTCGAAGTGGCTCTCCGTGTAAAGAAACAGTCTGGTCCTGAACCAGACAATATTCATTATGAGATGCTAAGGCACCTGTCACCTGATTCTCTAGCAGTTTGTTGACCTTTTATAACTCTTTGTGCACTGCTCTGCATTGCCCGAGACTTGGAGAGAGCACATGTAATTGCTCTTCTGAAGCCTGGCAAAGATTCTTCTCAACCAACTAGCTACCGACCCATTGCGCTCACAAGCTGCTTGGGGAAAACCTACGAAAGAATGATTAACCGACGTCTCGTTCATTTCTTGGAGACTGAGATTGTGTTTGATATTAATCAGTGCGGTTTTCGAGCTGGTCGTTCCACCCTGGACCACTTAGTCCGCCTTGAAACTTCTATTCGTGAGGCATTTGTACACCGCCAGGTTTGTCTCTCTGTGTTCTTTGATGTGCAAAAGGCGTACCATACAACGTGGCGCTATGGGATCCTACGGGTTTGTTTGTTGTTTGCAGGTTTTATGGCGCAAGAGCTTCGACGGCCATACTGCGCCAAACTAGGTAAGTTAAAAACAATGGTAAAAGTACACTGACTAAACTAAAACTTGACTAGAGTTTGTGTAAGATACTTGTAGTTTTGAGAAAACCTAAAAGACGTTCAAATGGTATGAGAGGCTGCTCCCCTAGAACCAAGACAGGGTGAAATGGGATGTTGTACTTGAAAAACTCAGGGAAATAGGTCTTGTATTGTTGTAGAAGGCCACGGCAAAGAAACAGAAAGTGCAGAACAGATAAATTTTCTCCACAGTGCTCGCATATTGGCGGTTCCTCACCTGTAAGCAGATATTGGTGGGTTAGGAACGAGTGGCCAATTCTCAACCGGCAAAGGAGGACTTCGTAAAAACGATTTTTATTATATGAGGTTTCCCATGCACCAAGTTCTGGTTTGATGGCATGAAGCTTATTGTTATCGGCTAACTTCCATTCAGATTGCCATAGCTGCGAGAGTGAAATTTTTACGGATGTTTTAAGGTCTTGGTAAGGTATGCAGACATTCGATGGTAAAAGGTTCTGTGAAGACGCGGCTAGTCTATCTGCAGCCTCGTTGCCTGCAATACCCACATGGCTCGGGATCCAGCAAAACTTAATGTCCCTCCTACCAGCGAGTCCCTGTTGAGCTCTGGCCCGTACGAGTTGAGTCAACTTATTTGTAGTTGGTGTAAATGAACATACTGCACTAAGAACACTTTGAGAGTCTACAAATATAATGGCTTTCATCACTTTGCTCCTGATTATATAGTCAAGTGCTGCCAGAACACCATATAGTTCGGCAGTAAAAATGCTGGCAACATTGTGAAGTCGAGTAACATGGGTAAACGAATTTGAATAAACAGCGGAGCCGACATAAATTGAGGACTTAGCACCATCAGTGTAAAACAGGAAGTAATTTCTGTATTTTTCTTGCAGAGCTAAAAATTCCTGTTGCAAAATGAGTGGAAACACGTTATGCTTATTAAATTTTGTAAAATACCTATCACAAACTATTGGTTTGATATCCCATGGAGCAGTATGACATGTACTTTCTAGGAAATGAAGACCCTCACGTGGCAGGTTAAGGGAGACACGGAGGCACTCAAAACGGAGGCTCAAGGGTCGAACAACAGTTGGTTTGTGCTCGAAAGTACGATAAAACTTAGACTCTCGAATACTACTGTGGGCTGGATGGCTGGGTTCCGACAACACCTTGTAGGCATAAACCAGACTTAGATACTGCCGCCTTTTTTCAAGTGACATTTCATTGGAGTCGGCGTACAAGCTTAGAACAGGAGATGTCCTAAAAGCACCGGTTGCAAGACGCAACCCAAGGTGATGCACAGGGTCAAGCATTTTTAAGGCAGACGGCCGAGCAGACGCAAACACAACAGACCCATAATCAAGGCGCGATCGTACAAGAGAGAAGTACAAACGAAGTAGACATTTCCTATCAGAACCCCAAGACTTGTGTGAGAGTACTTTAAGAATGTTCAATGTCTGCATACATTTCTGCTTTAGCCGTTTGAGATGGGAGACAAAGCTAAGCTTACTGTCAAATATCACTCCCAGAAACTTATGCTCAGTTCTAACTTCGATGGCATTTCCATTTAACATGAGAGTGGGTTCTAACCAGAGCCCCCGCCGCAAAGAAAAGGGAACACAGATATTTTTTTCTGGAGAGAACTTAAAACCATTCTCGTTAGCCCATTTAGTCATTTTATTTATGGATAGTTGTAGCTGCCTTTCGCAGCTAGCCATATTACATGATGCTACAGAGATTTGAATGTCATCTATGTATAATGAATATGATACTGAGGAAGGTATGACTCGACAAAGAGAGTTAATTTTTATGGCGAAGAGGGTGACACTAAGTACTCCGTCCTGAGGAACACCATTCTCCTGGACAAAGCAATTGGATACTGTCGTGCCTAACCGTACACGGAAGGAACGTCCACTAAGATAGTTTTTTATACAATGAAGCAATCTGCCGCGTACTCACTACATGAACAAGTCACGCAGGATGCCATGCCTCCAAGTGGTATCGTAAGCCTTTTCTAAATAAAAAAATAGAGATACGCAATGCTGCCTACTGACAAACGCCTCACGTATAACAGTCTCCAGCCGGACTAAATGGTCTATGGTGGAACGTCCTGATCGACACCCACACTGATTTACATTCAAAATATTGTGTTGCTCCAGGAAATAGACAAGACGCTTATTAATCATCCTTTCAAACGTTTTCCCTAAGCAACTAGTCAGTGCAATTGGCCTGTAACTTGTAGGAAGTGAAGGATCTTTTCCAGGCTTTAGCAGCGGAACTACTTCTGCCTGCTTCCAATCAGCGGGGAAGTGTGCATCGTTCCATAGTTCATTGATATATGTCAGTAAGGCTGTGAGTGACTCCTCTGATAAATGCCGGATCATCTCATAATGTATTCGATCAGGACCGGGGGATGAATTCTTCCGAATGTTGAGAGCCATTTGAAGCTCAACCATTGTAAACGGCTGATTATATGGTGCAGAGGCTCCTCCTGCCAAGCTGACTTTCGTTCTTTCTGCATCTGCTTTAAACTTCAGAAACGCTGAAGAGTAATGAGAGGAGTTTGAAACGGCAGCAAAATGTGCGCCCAACACATTTGCCTGGTCATGTAGCGAGCTTACAGAGGGAAAAAGAGGGACTGTAAAGCAGCGGTATTTGGCCTTCGACCTTGTGCAGTCGGTCCCACACTTCCTTTGCTGGGACGTAGCAGCTGATAGAGGAAAGATAACCTCTCCAGGACTTCCTCTTGGCCTGCTTCCTGGTCCAACGAGCTTGGGCCCTATTTCGCTGAAACTCTAATAAATTCATGAATGTCGGATATCTGCGAAATATACCCCATGCCTTGTCCTGTTTTTTCTTAGAATTGGAACAATCATCATTCCACCATGGTTTGCACTTTTTGGGGATGCTAGAGGAGGTCTGAGGGATGGAGCGAAAAGCGGCATTAGTGATCTGTTGTGTAATGTATGTGGTGGCTTCATCGTGTGTTAAAGACAAGAACATGCTAGGCTTAAGCTCTGCATTTAGGTTGAATAGACCCCAATCTGCCTTGTCAAGTTTCCAACGAGGGGTACGTTTCATTAGGCTTGAAACAGAAACCAGACTCTCCAGAATGACAGGGAAGTGGTCTATCTATACTTTCCATGTAAATAAAGAAAACACTGAAGGGGATGAGATGGCAAGATCGATAGATGTAAATGAATTGTGAGCGGCACTGAAAAAGGTTGGCTCTCTCTTATTCATAAGGCACAGCCCAGATGTTAATAAAAACCGCTCAAGGACCCCACCACGTGAGTCTTGACGGGCGCTACCCCACGAGGGGTGGTGAGCGTCAAAATCTCCTAAAGGTAAAAAGGGGTGAGGAAGCTGTGCAACAAGTCTTTGGAGATCATGAAGATGCAGTGGAATGTTTGGTGGAATATAAATAGAGACAATAGTGATGAGGCGGTCCAAAAGAAGGCGCACAGCCACTGCCTCAAGAGGTGTGCAAAGAGGAACCTGCGAGCATGCGACTCCACTTTGAACAGCCACAGCTACTCCACCTGATGCATTTGATGAAGGGCGATCTTTTCTAAAAAACTGATGGCGACGTAACACTGAATTATGATGATCATTAAGATGCGTCTCTTGTAAAGAGAGAGCTATAGGACGTAATTCGTCCATAAAAAAATTAACATCATCAATATTTCGTAAAAGACCGCGGCAGTTCCACTGCATAAAAGTAAATTTAGCCATTATTCTAAAACAAGGTTAAAAAGTTAGTAAATCAGTAAAAGTAGTAAAGAACACGTAAAAGTAAAACCTAGACTATGCCGCGCAGGGTAAAAAGAATGTACTACGTCACTTTGGAGGGGTTACTGGTTTTTTGCCTTTATGCTTAGATTTAGCTATCTGCCAGTCCATGTCGTCCTGATCAGACGCAGGCGCAGACACCTCACTGCATTCATCCATTGCCTCCACCTCTTGGGACGGGGCTTTGGGTAAGGCTTTGGGTAGGCTCGGGGCACGGGGCTGCAGGCCACGGCCACGGCCTGACCCAGCAGAAGACGCAGCGAGTGTGTTGGGCAGGGCACTGCCCGAATCCACCCGTTCCTGCCCCTTTGTCGCTGTAGGAGCGACACAAGAGCCATGCCGCTCCTTGGAAGACGACGCTCTCTCCGACGAGTGCGGGCGAGAGCGTCGACTCCTTTCCCTGGAAGGGGACCGCGGAGTGCGAACGGGTACGACAGCTGCAGCTGCCGGCCCATCCTGAGAAGGGGGAGCGGACTGGGCACACTCTCCACCAGAACGGAGAGGCTGCTGCCCTGAAGGAGCAGGGCAGTTAGCACTCTGGCTGGAGTGGTCGGAAGACCGACCTGCTGACAGTGCATGCCCAGGGAGCTGATCTTCAGCTTGGGCGTGGGGGACTGCAGTGGCTTCCCAGTGTCTGGAAAAGACGTCTGGGTTGCCACTGCCACTTTCAGTGGTGCAGGCCCCCGCTGCACCACCTCCGCGAAGCCGCCTTTTTGCAAGAACGCAAAGCGACGGCGTGCCTCTGGATACGAGAGGTTTTCCTTGACTTTCAAATTAAGAATGGCTTTTTCATCTTTCCATGTCTTACAAGAGCGAGAATATGCGGGATGAGGGTTGTTGCAGTTGACACAGTTGGCATCGTTAGAACATGTATCTGTTTGATGGTCAGCCTGTCCGCACTTCGCACAAGTGGCTTTGCCTCGGCAGTTCTGGGACCCATGACCAAATCTCTGGCAGTTAAAACATCTGCGAGGATTCGGCACGTAGGGCCGCACTCTACAGTGAAGGTACCCAGCCTTCACAGCCTCTGGCAATGTAGTAGATTCAAACGTAAGGACAATGTGCTTTGTTTTCCGCTCTTGGCCGTCGCGGCGCAAAGAGATACGCCGTGCAGCTACGACGCCTTGGTCGGAAAGTCCCTCAACTATTTCACTGTCTGAGGAGTCAAGGAGGTCATCCTCAGAAATAACCCCTTGGATGGTATTTAGGGTGCGGTGAGGAGTAACTGTGATTTGGTGGTCAGATATGGCACTTAAGGCAAGAAGTGCAGCCCTCTGTTGGCTTGAATCGATTTCAACAAGCAGGTCGCCAGAAGGCATTTTCTTGGCCTTGAATTTCTTTCCGACAGTAGATTCGAGCACCTTGGCTACAAGAAAGGGAGATAGCTTTGATAGTTGTTTTTCACTTTCAGAATGCAGGACCAAAAACTTTGGGAACCTAGCAGGGGTAGATGGGTGTTGACTGTGGCTGGAACTTCGGTGCGGACCCTTTTCGGGGGCCGATCGAGGAAGGTTTTAGTACGAGAACCCATAACATGGGAAGAAAAGTTCAGTGCCCGGGTGCACCGCCCACCACGGAGCCCAACAAGGGGGTAGGTAATGTGCCATAGCAAGATGGGCTTGGCTGACACAATTACTCTACCAGTGCTGCCCGGGCACTATACCCTAGTGTGGTTGCAGGGACAGGACCTGTTTCCACTCAAGGTTGGCCCTTGCCGCCTAAGAAGGTGAAAAAGGAAGGAAGAGAGTGTAGAAGAAAAGAGAAAGAGGTGGGAGGAAAAGTGAAAGGAGGAAGAAGAGGGTAGAAGAGGCGACTGACTGAATCATCCTGGTCGGGCCAAGCCAGGACACCCGTCTACGAGAAGCAGGGGCCGAAGCGGTGTATTGCCTCGCCCGGGGGGCCCCGAAGGGTCCAAACAAACCCCGGGCTCAGCTCAACCACCAGGGTCCCCTTTTCCCCGGACACGGGTTAAGCCACGCACAGCCAGACGTGGGTGGGCGAACCCACATGGCTCGGGGTTCGTAGTGACGCCACTCACCAAGCACCTACTAAAGTAGGTGCCCCCTGCGTGCGGGTATGGTGGCCCACGTGGCTGGGGTCCGTGGTGACGCTACTCACCAAGCACCTAGCACCTGAGGTGCAGGCGCCCCCTGCGGGGCTCGGGGTCCGTGGAGACGCCACTCTCCAAACACCTGCTTTCACAGATGCCCCCGCGGGGGGGGGGGGGGGGGGGATCCTACGGGATCTGTATGCTTACGGTGTTCGGGGTCGCATGCTGCGATGTATACAAAGCTTCGTAATGGGACGTACTTTCCAAGTCCGGCTGGGCTCCACCTTATCGGATATGTTTTCTAAAAAAGTGGTGTCCCTCAGGGAGGGGTGCTTAGTGTCACACTTTTTGCAGTTAAAAACAATAGCCTGGCTAAGGTGATACCTCTGACAGTATCTTATTCTTTGTATGTAGATGATGTGCAAATTTTAGTTTATTCTTGCAATCTCCATAGTTGCGAACGACAACTGCAACTGACAACCAACAGGATGAGCAAGTGGGCAGCCGAAAATGGATTTCGTTTCTCCCCCGATAAAACCGTATGCGTTCCTTTTTCGCTGCGTCGAGGGTTGTTACCGGATCCTACCTTGCATTTGAATTACCTTACCATCACTGTAAAGGGGGCGCATAAGTTTCTAGGTGTGATATTCGACAAAAAGCTCACATTCATACCCCACTTGAAAGAACTAAACCAAAAATGCCTACGATCCTCTAATATTCTTTAGGTGCTGTCGCACACAACTTGGGGGTCTGACAGACGATGCCTGCTGCGAATTTTAACTCTCTAGTGCGGTCCCGGTTGTATTACAGTGCACCGGTATATGCGTCGGCACGACCATCTGCTTTGAAGATGTTAGACCCAATCCATCACCTGGGGCTTCGTCTAGCCACAGGAGCTTTTCGCACGTCGCCTGTGCCGAGTCTGTATGCTGAAACGCATCAGATATCCCTTGAGCGACGCAGACAATATCTTAGTCTCTGTTATGCCTACAAAGTTTATAGTGATTCGCACCACTCCTTCATTCTCCGCTCTGCAGACCTCTGCATCATTGCGCATTTTTGAGAATAAGCCCAGTATTGTTCGGCCCCTGAGCCTTCGGGCTGAGAGCATGGCAAGGTCGCTGCACCTTTCTTTTGATAAGCTTCCTTTGTTGAGACAGGCCTATAGGGTTGCTCCTTGGGACTTGGTGCCAATCTCTTGTGATTGGTCACTTTCAAAGTACAGCAAAAAGGTTGTTCCTCTTGTTCTCTTCGCGGGAGTTCGTAGAGCTAGAGCAGAAATATAGTGACTATCTCCACTTTCACACTGATTTCTCGAAAACATCTACCTGCGTAGGTTGTGCAGTTTACTCTCTCACTTTCAGTAAAGTTAGCCAACTCAACCCTCTAGCAACTATTTTTACTGCTGAATTGTATGGTATCCTTATGGCTGTTGAATATATTCTAGAAAATAACATTAACAAAGCAGTTCTGTTTGTTGATTCCCAAAGTGTTCTCTTAGCCATTCCATCTTTAGCAGAGAGCAAGAACGCTCTTGTGCAACAGGTTCGTGTTCAGATTAACAAAGCTTTCCATCTAGGACAACTTATAAACTTCTCCTGGGTGCCCAGTAATGTGGGCATTCCTGGTAATGAGAATGCAGACCACCTTGCACTTTCTGCAAAAAAAACTATACAGAAACATCTTTTGGCCTGCCACACCAAGACCTCAAGCCAGCCTTAAACAAGTCAATTATTAAGTTATGGCAGCTGGAGCGGGACACACAGATTGATAACAAACTTCATGTTATTAAGCCCAACTTAGAAGTATGGGAGAGTTCCTCCCATAAGGACCGCCGTTCGGAAGTCCTTTCGTGCCGTTTGAGAATTGGTCATTCCCGATTGACACACCTGCACTTGCTCTGCGGTGAAGATGTCAAGCTCTGTGGAAAGTGTGGGAAAATGTTAACTGTCCTTCACATCCTGTGGAATTGTATATTTTTGGATCATCAGCGTCGAAGATATTTTCCTGGACTTTTCAGAAGCCACACTCTAAATCAGGTTACTCATGTTGTTACTGATGCGCACGCTGTTACTCATGGTAATGAGTAACAAAATCAAACCTCTTTTTGTGATTTATTTCCGAAGCACTGGCATAGATAGCTGCCTCATCAGTAACACGTGAACAACGAGAGCTTCATGGGTAACGAAGCGCTTCACTCGCGAATCGTTGCTTTCGCATTGTTCCTCATGCGGACCACGAAGACCTGCAAAATGTAATGCCGCTAAATCTAGCTTTTCGCGAAAAGTCGTCTACGAACAAAGAGCAGCCATGGAAGCAAAAAATAAAATAAAGAAAATAACACGGGTGCCGGGAAGCGAAACTCTCCGAGAAGGGGACGTTTGTTTGCTATAATTTTTGGAGACCGGGGACCGCTGCGGCGGGCATAACTTTTTCAAGAAAGGTGAGTACGAAGCGGCATAATCCTTGGATTCGCTTTTGTTATTCTGACCTCGGTATATCCATACAGACACTCCTCTGACAAGGCAGCCTGTACAATGTCAGTCAGGCCAGGCCTAACGAACACCGACCTCGGCGGCACCACTCGCGGCTACTGCGCGTCCCTGGACTGCTCGTGTGGGGCTTTTGTGACCCGTGAGGACGCATTTGGATATGCGGACTGTCCGGCCGGTTGGTGCTTGATTTGTGGCCATCCACCAGCACAGCACGGGACTTTAGGTGAGTCAGTTTGTGGAAACAGGGCTGGTCTTGACCGCGTCTCACGTTGCTGCGCTCAGACTCTGTCCCGGAGCGCGCGCGTTCGGCCGGCGCACGATTCACTAAGCGGACAGGAGCACCTTCGGCGACCGAAACCCGAGTGCGCTCCCGATGTACTTATTTCCATTAGGAGCACGAGTGGCTTTTTCGAGCTCAGTGACGACGCTTTCGCCTCATCTGTTTCGCTATTCTTTTGGCTGGTTTTGGTTAGAGCTCAAGCTTCTTGATCTGTCGTGCCTACGCAGCGCCAAGAGCCGACTCAGCGCGCTCCGTCGGCATCGTCACGACACGCTGGTGTTATAGTCTGACTAGTAGCGCCACCGCGGGTGCGGCGGGCGCTTGGCGGCGTTAGCGGCCATGGTAATAAAGGCGGTGGCCGTGGGGTTCGAGTTCAGTTTTGTTGCGGGCCAAGCCGGCCCGCTGCTTATATGTAACCTTCATGTAATAAATGTTGTGTTGACTGAACATAACAATTGGCGACGAGGACGAGAACCCACTAAAATGAGTTAAGCCAGTTCGTGCTTTTTGTGTTTTTTTTTTTCCTGGGTCGCGAGCGACCGCCAAGCGCCAAGCACCGCCCCCAAGATGCCGAAGTTGGAGCCGTTCGCCGGGGACGGCGGGGAGGACTGGAACGAGTACGTCGAGATCCTGGAGCAGTACTTTATTGCAAACCAAGTCGAAGAAGCAAGACGACGAGCAGTCTTCCTGAGTCACTGTGGACGAGCAACGTACTCACTGCTGCGGAGGCTACTGGCCCCACGGAAGCCTAGCGAGGTTCCTCTCGGCGAATGTTTGGCGGTGCTGACCGACCACTACGCGCCGAGACCATCGGTTATTGTTCAGCGCTACCTGTTCTACTCCAGAGGACAGCACGAAGGTGAGCCAGTCAAGGACTTTTTGGCAGGACTGCGTCAGTTGCCGGCGCCCTGCGATTTTGGCGGTGAGCTGGACAATAACTTGCGGGACAGGATGGTCCACGGCATCGGCGACGACGCAATGAGGAAGCGTTTGCTAGAAGAGCCTGAACTAACACTGGATAAAGCAGTAAAGATCGTGACCAGCATGGAGGCAGCGACAAAGGGGGCTAAACAGCTAACGCAGCGCTCTGGGGGCTCAGAGGTGAACCGGGTCACGGGGCCCAGGGAGGCAGTTTCCCGCTGTCGTAGCTGCGGAGGACGACACAGTGACGCTACGTGCAGGGCCCGAGACCTGCGGTGTTTCAAGTGTCAGGAACGCGGTCATTTAGCACGAGTGTGCACCCAGCCAACGGGGGCTCAACCGAAGGGCAAGGAACGCCGTGTTGAAGATATCGCCGGGGAACGGGTTGTGCAAGGGCGGCGGTACTCCAGCAAGGTACGCGCAGTGAACGTAGCTTCTAGCGACGGCGACTCGGACACTGCGGAGGTCGAGAACTTGTGGTCGCTTCGTCCTGAGGCATCTCCGTTGTCCAGCGTCGGGGTCATCCGGTCTGTGGAACAGCGGGTACCACCCATCTATGCCGAGGTCAAGGTTCAAGGCAAATCGGTCAGAATGGAACTGGACACGGGAGCCGTGGTTTCAGTGATGGGGGCATCCGAGTTCAAGAGGCGTTTTCCTGATGTTCCCGTAGAGGCGTCTGATGTCCGTTTGAGAAGCTATTTTGGGCATACCGCCGCGGTCGTTGGAAAGGCGGTGGTAGATGCGGAATTCAGCGGAAGGCACGCACGGCTGCCACTTTTTGTGGTTCAGGGGGGCACTCAAGCCCTGCTAGGGCGAAATTGGGCCAAAGCATTTGGCATGCCACTGGAGGAGTTGCTGAACGTCAACCAAGTGGGCGGCGTGGACGAACTGGTGAGCAGGTTCCCAGCTCTGTTTTCGGCGGGTCTGGGGAAGCTACAGGGAGTGACGGCAAAGATATGTGTTCCAGAGGGAGTGAAGGCGAGATTCTTCAAGCCGCGTCCAGTGCCTTTTGCACTACAAGACCTGGTGGCGCAGGAGCTTCAGCGACTACAGAGAGAAGGCGTACTGGTGCCTGTGCGGGTTTCCGAGTGGGCAGCACCCATTGTACCCATACTTAAAAAGGACGGCCGGGTAAGAGTGTGTGGAGACTTCAACAGTCAACCAGGCCGCAGCAACCGAGACATACCCTGTGCCGAGGGTTGATGAGTTGTGGGCTAAGCTGTCGGGGGGCATGAAGTTTTCAAAGCTAGATTTGAGTGACGCTTATCAGCAGGTTGAGTTGGACACCACCTCGCGGGTCTATGTGACGATTAACACGCAAAAAGGGTTGTTCCAGTACACCCGGTTGCCGTTTGGGGTGTCGTCGGCCCCTGCAATTTTTCAAAGAGTGATGGACAGTCTGCTACAAGACTGCCAAGGGACAGTGGTATATTTTGATGATATCCTAGTAACTGGCAAGAACGACAGGGACCACTACAGAAACCTGGAGATAGTGCTGGAGAGGCTACACAGTGCGGGGTTGAAGTTGAAACTAAAAAAATGCACTTTTCTCGCAAGCAGTGTCGAGTATTTGGGCCATGTCATTGATGCATCGGGTCTTCATCCAGCACCTGGGAAGGTTGAAGCTGTCGTCGGGGCTCCTGAGCCAACGGGCGTGAAGGAGTTGCAGAGCTACCTGGGTTTGCTGAACTTCTACCGGCGATTCCTGCCAAACTTGTCGTCGGTGCTCCAACCACTCCACGTGCTGCTCAAGAAGGGAGAGGCATGGCGTTGGGGCCAAGAGCAACGTCAAGCATTTGAGACAAGTAAGCAGTTACTGGTATCAGCATCTGTGCTGGAATACTATGACCCGGGCCGGCCACTGGTTCTGTGCTGTGATGCATCCCCGTATGGGGTAGGAGCGGTGTTGTCACATAGGCTACCAACGGGAGAAGAAAAGCCGATTGCGTTCGTCTCGAGGCGGTTGACGGTGGCCGAGAAGAATTACAGTCAGCTCGACAAAGAGGCCCTTGCTATTGTTTTTGGAGTATCCAAGTTTAACCAATTTGTGTGGGGACGGCAGTTCGAGATCTTTTCGGATCACAAGCCGCTACTCGGTCTCCTGGGTCACGACCGGGGCATTCCCAGCAGTGCTCGCCACGTGTAATGCGATGGGCTCTGAAACTCAGCTGTTACGACTAAAGGCTGAAGTATAGGCCAGGATGCAACTTGGGGAACGCAGACGCATTGAGCCGCCTTCCATTGGCAGCGACTTCCATGGAGGATGAGGTGGTGGGCGACGTGTTTCTCTTGGAGAAGGTTTATCCCGACTTGATGTCTGCAGCGGCGATGGCGAGGGCTACAAGCCGAGATCCTGTCCTGGCGGTCCTGCGAGAGAGTTTGACGACAGGGCAACACCTGCCGGCTGCAGAGGAGTGGCGGCCATTTGCGGCAAGACGGGAGGAATGCAGCGTTCAAGATGGCTGCGTGCTGTGGGGGAGCCGGGTGGTGGTGCCGGCATCTCTTAGGGTGGGCGTGTTGGACCTCCTGCATGAGACTCATCCTGGAATAGAAAAAATGAAGATGGTGGCCAGGAGCCACGTCTGGTGGCCACGGATGGATGACGACATTGCACAGAAAGTGAACACTTGCCGTACGTGCCAGGCATATCAACGAGCTCCGAGGTCTGTGCCGCTCATGCCCTGGCCATTTCCGGAGCGACCAGGGTCGAGATTGCATGTGGATTTTGGGGGGCCGTTCCAGGGAGTGTACTTTTTAGTGCTGGTGGATGCCTACTCGAAATGGGTGGAGGTGGTGAGGGTGCCGTCTCCATCGGCTGAATCCACTGTGAGGTGTCTGCGTACTGTTTTTGCAGCCCATGGACTACCGGACGTGGTGGTTAGTGACAATGGGCCAGCGTTCGTCAGCTCGGAGTACAGGACCTTCTTGGAGCGCAACGGCGTAAGGGCTGTGTTCATTCCTCCTTACCATCCAGCGTCGAACGGTGCTGCGGAAAGGGTGGTGCAGACCATAAAGAACAAGCTAAAGAAGGCTGAGCCAGGCCTGTTCGAGACCAAGATCGCCAGGGTGTTGCTGAACTACCGGACTTCTCCGCACTATCTCACGGGACGGACACCTGCAGAGTTGCTGATGGGGCGTCGCCTGCGGACGGCTCTGGACCTTCTGCATCCTGACCTCCGGACACGGGTGGGTTTTCAGCACCTGCAGCAGAAGCAGCGTTACGACCAGGGGGCTCGCAAGGACCCCCTGCCATCCTCTGGAGCCAGAGTGTGGGCTCGTAACTTCAGACCTGGAACACCCTGGGTGCCTGGAGTGGTGGGTGCAGCCACTAGTGCATCATCAGCAGAGGTAACGCTGCCTGATGGCACTGTGTGGAACCGCCATGGGGACCATCTGCGACACCGAGCGGCACCTGACACGGCCACCAGCACAGATTGAAAACGAAATGGTTGCGGCGCCAGATGAGCCATCCCCAGCTGAACAAGGGACTGTCGTGAGCGAGACCCGTGGGCCGCCCGAGGTTGTGACCAGTGCACCAACCCCGGAGGCGCTGCAGGACGTTGTGACTAGGCCATCTACCCCAGTGCTCAGACGGACAACCCGGGACAGAAGACCCGTGTCGCGTTATTCACCATAGCCGCGTTGAACTTTGCCGTGTTTCCGGGTATTGCTTTTCTTGAGGGTAAGGGAATGTTATAGTCTGACTAGTAGCGCCACCGCGGGTGCGGCGGGCGCTTGGCGGCGTTAGCGGCCATGGTAATAAAGGCGGTGGCCGTGGGGTTCGAGTTCAGTTTTGTTGCGGGCCAAGCCGGCCCGCTGGTTATATGTAAACGATCATGTAATAAATGTTGTGTTGAACGAACATAACAATATCAGATTCCGAAAATATGACGAGAGAAAAAGGTATATCTCGGGGGCGGGCCGTTTTTCCTTGTTGCCGCCGAGTACCGTGTGTAAAGGCTGAACCGCATGTAAAGCAATTTAGCGAGCGACGGGACGAGACAAGCGGCGGCGACAGTTACGAGACAAGCGACGACGACCCGCTTCGCTGTCGCTCGGTCACTCGCGTGACGAGGCAAACCGCATGAAAACGACGGGAGCAAGCAACCACGGCGATTAGCGACGTTTTCTAGAAATCCAAAAAACCGAGCGACGCGACGACCCGACCGTGAGAAATCTCCGTCGCTCGTCGAGACTCCCGTCGCTGTCGCCGTCGCTCGCTAAATCGCTTACATGCGGTTCACCCTTCACTGTCGCTCGTCGCGTAGCTCGGTTTTGGGATTTCTAGAAAACTTAGCGCTCATCGCCTTGTTCGTGTGCTCCCGTCGCTTTCATGCGGTTTGCCTCGTCGCGCGAGTGACCGAGCGGCAGCAAAACGGCAGCGAAGCGGGTCGTCGTCGCTTGTCTCGCCGCTCGCCAAATCGCTTACACGCGGCCTAATGAAAAATGCGCCGCATTTTTCATAAGCTGCGCACTTTGTGAGCCGCACGGTATGTTTCTGCACAGGAACGAACACCGAAGGCACGACTATGTACGACACAAGAGGCGATGGAGCAACACGGTTACACGGCCGTAGTGCAGAAAATCCGCTAGAGAAAAACAATAAAGAAACTAGCAAAATAAAACAAGAGTAGTCACACCGTGCTACAAAAGCACCAAAGTAGAAAAATCAGTTTCCGTGTCGCGCACCGTGGGCACGGCGCGCGACACGGAGCGCTGCATGGAGCCGAGGGAACAACGCGGCCACGGTGAAGGAGTCCGATAGCGATAAAAACGAACTAAAACACACAAACAATACTCCTACGGCGCTTCAAAAGCACCAAAGTATAAGAATAACCCCTAGTTTCGGTCAAAAAGACCCTTTAGAGTTTTAAAATGCTGCTAAACCACGCTCAAAACGTCCGGCCGGACAACACCCGCGATAGAAAGAGACCTCGAAGATGGCGGCCGTGGCAACCCCCAGGACATTTCCCATAGGGCCAATGAAGTCGACTTTTGTACAGTAGCAACGAATTCCTCGTCCGTGGTGGGGGGCTCTCATTACTTGAACGAGTCGACATATCATTTCATATTCGGTAAATTATAAAATGATATCAACAACTAATCATGCTATCAATAAAATATCTGGCTCACTTTTCAAAATGGCTTTCTTATAACTAGGGATGTCGCGAACTTTTGTCAAACCGGATTTTTAGGTCGAACTTTCCGGGTTCGACTGAGTCGAACCGGTTCGACGAACCTCGACCTTTTCACCAGATTCGACCGGTTCGATTTTTTGGACAGTGTGGCCAGACCTTGACACAAGCATGTCTAGGTTTGGAGAAATTTTTTTAAGCAAAGGGTTATTTTATTTTATGAACAGTTGCAATTAAAAGAAACACATTCTAGTAACTGAAAAAGTTAATAAGTTAATTTGTTTGTACTGTATTAACTAAAATAACTAATCAGCGCTGTCCGTTATTTATTCCTTAGCCATCACCATCCAAGCCGAAGCCAACTGGCCTCAAATCAAGGTTCGTCGAACTTTCCACTAAAAGGTCGAAAAAGTCGAACCTGGTCGAACTCGAACCTCGGCCGGTTCGCGACACCCCTACTTATAAGTTATAACACTTTTGGGACGCGGTAGCCCACTTTGAAGTCGTTTCTATGCCAAGCCAAAAGAATCCAACATGGCGCCCTTTTATTTTTGTAGGGTGGTTGTCGTACGACCGCTTCGGGGTCGCGCTGGAGCCAGGCTCCTGAGCATCACGCCCGGTCCCGGTAGTGTTATAATAGGGGCTTTGAGCAAACTGTTACTGTGTTCCGCGTACCGCACTATCGGAGCCTTTGAAGCATGGTTTTAAGCGCGCGCCCCGCGGTCACAGTACCACTTCGGGCGCGCACTTAAAAAGCATGCTTCAAAGGCTCCGACAGTGCGGTACGCGGTCACGGTTTGCTAAAAGCCCTAACGCCGTACGATTTCGCTTTCAGCTGAATAAGGTGCGTAGTCGTGTGTGTTCGTTGTTCTTTTGTTTCGAGACGTCCAGCCGTAAAGTAACGAATCGAGATCTGTGACCGAAATATTTCGAGGCATATTTATTGCACACATGCTAAAACGAATTAAGTACAGCACTGCATCTCCATACGCGAAAAGATAAAACATTGACAAAATCACTTCGTTACCTTCGCCCACAAGCTCCAGTTATAGATCGCCAGCACCTCTCTCATCTGTGCACGATCTCATAACTTCATTATTACATGCGGCGCCGCACACCTTCTTGGGAATGGGCTTTATCACTAATTTTAAATCACATTATCGCTTCTTGGGAATTATCATATATATATATTCATACAAGTGTACACATTGACCCACATAATTACGCATTCAACATGCCAAGTTGGATCAGCTGCTCACTGAAAGTAAATAAGTTGTTCACTGATAAGCCACTAGGTGGCCTCCAGCAATCATTAGCTTCATTTTTACATATTCAAAGCTTCTCACGCTAGCAAGATGGAAAGGTGATGAAATAAACCGTCGGAAATTTTGGCACTCAAGAGGTTGTAGAACTGGATGGGAACCACGAAGTGTCCAAAGCTTTCTTCCTCCGTGAGAAAACGTTCAAATAGTCGTTCCATGTCCCAGCAGCTGTAATGAAAATGCGGTCATGATATTTAGAATTGTATACTTATTTAAATAGTCAGGACACAAAACAAACGTCTATCTATAGAGAACAAACTAATGGCAAAGAATGCCGGTTCAAATAAAAATATAGGGAGTCGAATTCTGTCTTCATTATCCTCCGTCTGTTCGAGGACCGCCAGAGATCATTTTCAAGATTAAACCCTATTGTTATACTTTAAATATGCAGTTGTGCTTTAATCAAAAGAAACGGTTCGTGGATAGTTTGGAGTTGGGCCTGCGATGGTTGAGCATGGCCGGCGGTCGATGAGATACTCCGCAGGCGATGAAAACTCAGCGAGTTAGCTTTTCAACTGTTTATTTACAGTTACAAACTATGTACACTGGCTATGTACAAAGTAGGGGATTGACATTTTGGGGCAGGGTGCCTCCAACAACTACCAAAGTTCCGTCCAAATCAGTCTCTCTCGCTCGGGTATCGGCCTTTTGGGGACCCTCACCTCCTCTCTCTCGGGCATCGGTTAACCAATAGTTTTAAAACCCGTGAACGGCACGTGGGGTCCATTGCCCAATGATCGGCCGGGGGTCGTCACAGGCATTCGTCAAGTTCGCAACGGCCCTCGGCTGACAGCTCCGTAGAGTCGCCCGTGCAAGCGGTCGCAGACAGACCGGCGCCGGCTCCGAGCACCTCGCAGTTTCCCAAGTGCTTCGGGTTGCCGCCACGACGACGCCGTCCACGGGTCCTTCGGGGTGGAACCCGACCCGGCCCGGCGAGGCCGACATGCGGCGGACGCCTACGAAACAAAAACACAGACACCCACCGGCACCGAGAGCGACAAACTCCCCGCAGGGGGAACAACCTGCTGTCCCCTCAAGACGCTGACACGGGTGGGCCTGCGACCCTAACCAAAACACCGCAAACAAAACGGTTTTAGGGCAAAGAAAGACCCCGATGTCCTCCCCCCCCCCCCCCAGTGGCCACGGCGGCGGCGTGACCGCAAGCGAATGCCCGCCAAGGAAAAAGGGGGCCGCCACAGCTTCCTTACAGTTGGGCTAAGTGTATACCTTTCACTTCATTAAAACCGTAGTAGTTCGGGGATTTACTTCGTGGAGAATATCAGAAAACATTTGTTTTTACTGCGAGAACGAGCCTGCCTCTAGTACGGTCAACCCACAACTAACAAAGTTCAATGGTAAGTTCGCTGAGGAAATAAAACTGAGTACGGGAAGTATACATACTCACCTGTCTTGTTGAAAAAAACGAACAAACAAACTTTTAGGTCTTGGCATTTGCGCTGTTCGTGCAGCATTTGGATATTTCCACGTCAAATGCATCCCTCAACAGTCTCTGAATGTTTGCACCAGAAATATCCATCGAGTTCGACAGGCGCGCGGAACGCCGGAGAGCGGAACGACGCTCGCACGACCATCGGGTAAACAAAAGCATGCGACCACGCGCAACGCGCAGCGCCGCACAGCAACACTGCCGTTACGAAGTTTCAAATTTGGGAGAGGGGAGCGGCGGCGCCAAGCAACAAGAGAAGGCCAGAGCCAACACCTCCTAGAAGACAAGGCCGTAGCGCTCTTCTCGTGACGTCGTGAAGGAAGGCCATCGGGGGCGCGCGTCGAAGCGAAGGCAACGCGCCTGGATCGACCGTCGTAACGCGCTTTTAGTCACATACGCGTGTCTTATTAGCTAAAATGAAAGCTGCACATATATCAAGGGGTCTCGAACATATTTTATTACGCGGGCAAAATATTACAAAGCTAAATAATCGGTATGAAATGGTACGAGGTAGGCGTAGAAGAGAAAACATTGAGTCACGCAATTATTGCTGCAGGAATGCATATTTTACACAGAAATACTTCGACAAAATGGCGAGACACGCAGTGATTGGACACAGCAAAACAGATCACAGCTAAAATCAGGTACACGTAGTCAACGCGGACACGGCTAGACGAGTGTCACTTACGATCATGTAAGCGATGTTATCGCGTGCAGTCACTGAATTCTTGCATCATACCCCGGCCAGATGGCAAAAGTAATGTAATTTCGATCGAATTACATTATGGGGTCAACAAATCAGCTTGCGACGATCGTATAATCACTCAACACCGCGAGCTGATTAACCGCTCATATGCACTGGAAGCGGATCCGCGTTCGCAAAGCGGTTGCGAACGCGGTTGTATAAAGATCTAGTGCAAATGCACGCGCACTCGATGACATCAAGTGCGCGTGCAATTGTACTGGATCTTTATACAACCGCGTTCGCAACCGCTTGCCGAACGCGGATCCGCTTCCAGTGTGAATGAGCGGTAAGTCCCATTAATGAAAATATATGAACTTTTCCGTGTGGCAGGGGTACTAAACATACTATTTACAGTCAACTAATTTACTTCTCCCTATGGGCTCGAGCTGCCTTAGAACAAAATATCTTATTTTGTATACAATAATACTATTACCTCAATACAGTTAAGATTCCAGTGTAAAAGCGGTAAAGGCAATAAAATAACATTAGTTTAAATAAACACACAAGCACAAACAACGCACTTTTTACAATCACACAAACTTGTTATTCACCTTCCAGCGAAAACTAGAATATTACAACACAGATTTACAAATGTCGACGCAACCGCACACGGATAACGATCGAACAAGATGCCATTCTATCACGAAAAACAAAAAAAACAACCCGACTGCAGCACTTTACTCGCGTCCCAGATGACCAAGAAAGCCCGTAGATAAGTTGTTTCTCACCTGTCGATCGTATCCATACGTCCCACAATATCCGTGACGAAAACATTTGAACACGAAGTCTCTCTGTCGAGAGGTCTATCGATAATCGACCAGTGTCATCGTTGACTAGTTGCCACATGTCACTCGAACCGTAGCAGGACTTGTTCCGCGAATCCACGTAAATGCCGTAGTATCGAGCGAACACAAAAAAACTACCCGAGACTGCGGTGACGACGACGAGGATCAAAAGAACCACACACACACGCACACGAGAGCAGCGGCCGCAGTGTGGGAGGCTTGACGTCGTCGATACGGCTCTGCGTCGACCCACCTCTTGCTCGCGTGCGCTCCCTGCGACGATTACTGGATTTTTTTTTTTCGGTTCCCTTCTCTTCTGAAAGTCTCGGCGTTCCTTTTTAGACAGTCAGCAGCTCACACACAACGTAAATTTACCAGAATCGGAGCCCGTACGAGGGAAGAAAACGTCCCAGCGGACCGGTTCATTCGAAAAGTGTGGTGATCTGCGGGATTGCACGTAGTCCCGCCAGTCCCGCGGTTACGGTACGGGGATTATGCGGAGGGCAAGTTCGTCTGCTTCTCGCGCAGGGGGTACCGGTGACGTCAGAACGCCGTGCCCTGATTGGCTGATCGCGGCCCCCCTATCTGAGCGTCGTCTGCTCCTTTGCAACGTCGTCTGCGTCTGTCTTACCTTTCCTGCGACTTTCGGAAGGGCAGAGGCCAGATTCACAAACCATGTTACGCCGAAAGAGTGCGTAAGACAAAACGTGAGAACAAATTCGTATTCACGAAACGAAATTATCGTAAGTTTTGCTCACGTTACGACGGAATCCTACGACGATCAACTCAGCATGGCCGACAGCGTCGCTCAGTTACTTGGTCGCGACGACCAACGGACGTTTATTTTTGTACGTGCTCTTCTCACGCGTCACGACTACAAGCAGCAAGAAAAAAGTAAAAAGTACTTGAAATAAACCACGACGAACAAGAACGCTGGATCCACAAACACCCGGGAAATGCTCCAACGGCCACGATTCCACTGACCCCGTCCAAGCGAGCTCGGCAGATAGGCCTAGCAGCGGCGCAGCGGTGCTCCGACGGTCCTTGGCCAAGACCGTCTGCCCACGACCGGCTGGCGTTCTGAATGGAATATGCCCGCGCGACCCTTGTGAACCCTTCAATCTCTTCCTCTTGTCATCGCCTCGTTTTCCGAGGCAGCGACGACTCTCGCCGTTGAAAAAGCGGTGAATCTCCGACAGACGCAGGAAAGGTAAAGCAGCCATCACTTTGACTAGCAGACGTAAAGCATACGACGTTAACTGCACCAACCCGCCGACGCCGTTTGAGAGTGAGGAGTCTCGCCGCACACGCAAGAAGGGAAAAAGTATTTGGGAGGGAACTTGCGGACACTCTCGCTTCTTAGCAGACAAACCTCGGCGCCTCGGGACACCTCGCCAGCGAGTCCCTTGACTTCCCTCCTTGATGCGCGTCTGCTAGTTCTTCGACAAAAACAACGTACCGCTCGAGTTATTTCGTCACCCCTCTCTGAAAGGCGAAGTCGAGTTCGCTCGTAAAGACCTGCGCTTCCGAAAGTCGCAGGAAAGGTAAGACAGACGCAGACGACGTTTCGAGCAGACGACGTTGCAAAGGAGCAGACGACGCTCAGATAGGGGGGTCGCGATCAGCCAATCAGGGCTCGGCGTTCTGACGTCACCGCTACCTCCTTTCTCATGCGCAGAAGACGAAAATGAGCCCACTTGCGAGGCGTATAGACCTTTTCATCATGGCCTCCGAGATCCCGAAGCGCGCGCGCGAAGGCTTCTCCGACCGTCCCATTCGTCTCGCTCCCCAGCAGAAGTGTGTAATTGCTCTAACTCCGTCGCTCGCCGCGAGGAGGCGCTGTCTGCCCAGTCATAACAGAGAGGCGAGCCGTCAGCGTGGCAGGTAGAGATCCCCACTGGTACGGGCCAGACCGCGGGCCACGGGCCGGCCCGGCTCTCGGGCCGGGCTCGGATTTCACGTGTACATTCATGAAGGGCGAAAATCACACGGACAAGGAGAACAGAACACACAGGACGAGGCGCTGACTATCAACTATATATTCAGAAGACATACAGAATGATTTTCGCGCTGTTTTTCAACATGGATTCTTACCAACTCGCCCAACTTTCCATTCTAGTAAGCTTCATGAAGGGCCCGGGCCAGGTACGGGCCCGCATTCAAGTCTTCAAGTGGGGCCAAAGCGGGCCAAACCGGCCATTATTTATTTTTTTTAGCGGCATGCTCTTCGGAAGAGTGTTCGGGGGTTTGGAGAGGAACCACAGTTGGTGGGGGGGGGGGGGGGGGGGGGGGGGATAAACAGATGCTGAAGCATGTGTGTGTGGGTATATGCTTCCGTATGGTTCGGTGTGCAGCGAATGCTCTTCCAGAGGACTAGCGGCGCGGCGCTCCTTTTCGAACCCGGCGGCGCCGCCACAGTCATACAATCGCTTCTCACCACAAACACGCACATACACGCGCCTCCACAATGCGTTCCCTCGCCGGCGTAAACCATCTGTACGCACGAGTGCTTGCATCCCCAATAGGGGTGAAGAGGTTCCCCTGAGGGGTACTTTTCCTTAACAGTTTCTCGCAGACCACCGCGAAAGACGACGACATTGCTGTTTTTTTTTTCTTTTTTTACGGTTGTGCGCGGCGGGAGTGGCTATATTGTCCTTGTTTTGTTCGCGCTTTTTAACCTTTTAAATCAGTATGAACCAACTCGCCCAAACACAAGTTTTAATTCTAATTTAGAACTTTGCCCATTTTTTGTACAAACCCGTCGCGATGTTTCCCTTCCTTTCCAACTGTTACACGTGGTTTTGTTTACTTCTGTTTGTCATTTTTGGTTTTGCGTCCTTTCCGTATGTGTTTGGTCACAGAAAAGGAAGATCGGGTGATTTTTCTTAACAAGCTGCCTAGGCCTGCAGATTGGTCCAACTAATAATATCAGCAAAAAAAAAATGCTTACAGTATTTACTATTGGGTGTCGTAATCAACTTATGTGTAGCAGTTGCAAGCGAGCTGCCATGCCGCGCAATTTGTGAGCTATTCATACTGGGCTAAAATAAAGCGCAGCTGGCCCCTGACTTCGGGCCGGGCCGGGCCGGCTGTTGGAAATGGATAGCGGGCCGCGGGCAAGTCCGGGCCCAATAGACAACGGGCCGGGCTGGGGCGCGCCCAGTTAAAAATACCCATTGGTTCCAATTGGAAAGTCAATTGGTACCAATTGGAATCTGAGAAATCCCAATTGGAATCACAAAATCCAATTGGTTTTGGCATTACCAATTGGTGACTCCAATTGGAATTGAGATTTCCAATTGGAACCTAATCCACCAACTGGCCATTCCAATTGGGAAGTTATTTTTCCAACTGGTCATCCCAGTTGGGATAGTTGTTTCCAATTGGTATCCAGTGATACCAATTGGGTTACATTTTTCCAATTGGTGACTCCAATTGGAATTGAGATTTCCAATTGGAACCTAATCCACCAACTGGCCATTCCAATTGGGAAGTTATTTTTCCAACTGGTCATCCCAGTTGGGATAGTTGTTTCCAATTGGTATCCAGTGATACCAATTGGGTTACATTTTTCCAATTGGTGACATCCAATTGGAATTGAGATTTCCAATTGGAACCTAATCCACCAACTGGCCATTCCAACTGGGATGCATTTTTCATACTGGTCATCCCAGTTGGGATAGTTGTTTCCAATTAGTGTCCAGTGACACCGATTCGGTTACATTTTTCTAATTGGTTATTCTAAATGGAATGTTTCTCTTCATGGTAGTGCCCAATTGGTATGTGATGCACCATTTGGCCATTTCATTGAGTGTTTAATTATTCCAATATTAATTGAAATAAACAACTTCCGAATGGTAAATAGTCTTATTGGGATTTAAACCAATCATTGGACATTAAAATAAGGGAAGACACTACCCAAAAGGGTCAACTTTGCAAATTTTTATCTGTGTACGTGAATTGTACAAAATTTTAGTCATATTTATCAGGAACACACTGACATTCTTTAGGAAAACTATAACTAGGAATTAAACTAATGCAATACCCAACATTTTTCTTCAGTACAACTGAGAAAACCAAATTTTTTAAAAGTAATTTATTTTATACTAGCAGCACATCGACAAATCATTTTTTTTATTATTTGTAAAAAAGAAAAAAAAAGAAACAATGTTACCGTTGCATTGTTCATTAAATTCCAGTTTCTAGATTTTTTTTTGTAACGGAGGCATTGAAACGATCTACTAAAACTTCTATTATAGAGTTTTAGTTGATCATTGCGATGCCTCCGATAACGATACCCGATACTCCGACACCGCCTTTGCGCATGCATTATATCGTTATCGGGTATCGCTATCGGATCTGATGGAACCACTTGCCCATACTTTTTTAAATCTCAGAATGAGGACAATTTGTACATGAAAATTAAAAGCGGAAGGATTTTTTTTTCTTTGTTCGAAACGTTTTTTTTTTCGCTACAATTGGCGGGAATCGTTGGAAGCATCTGGGCACACTGGGCAAACAAAGATGGCGTCCGCGTCCGCGAAGAAGTGCGCACATGGCACGCACCACGCACATCTGTGGCATGATTACAGTAGAGATTCAACAAGTTATGTTTTATTGCTGCGAGTGCTGAGTAGTGTAGTGATAATTACCTCATTTGGCCTGCCACCTCGTTGGAGCGCGAAGGATGGATAACAAACAGTTTAAGGGTGCAAGGTAAGGAAACTTCTTTGTTTCTTTTCTTGATGCTTGCTGCATTGCAAATAGGTGATTTCTGATTAATAAATATCCTGAGACACTCCTAGCTATATGGTCAGTGCAGGATAGGAGCCTGAATGAATGAAGCTCTACAAAATAGAATCTTTTGAGCTGTCAGCTTGAAAGTCTTTGTTACCCAGTGTAATGAAATGTCAGTGAAAAAAAAAAAAAAAGTGTTTTAGGCATCTCAAAAATGAACTATGGATTCCTGAAAGCACTGACTTGCCACAGTTTACCACAATTGGCATAATTTACTTTTGAGATTATTAGTTTGTCGTAATTTACTTTTGAGATTATTAGTTTGTCTTAATCTGCTTTTTTGTATTATTAGACAGTGTCAACACATTAAGTGTCATGCTTTCCGAAGTTGTAATTGTGGTGTGAGCAGTTACTAGTTAATAATCTTGAGTGCATTGTTAATGAATTACAGGTTTCAGTTTTCAGTGGAAAATGGAGTAGGTGTCAATTTGAGTGGGAAGATGAAGTACAGGTGTCAATGTTTAGTAGGAAAATGGTGGCTAACAGCTCTCGAATACATGGAGCTGAATGGTGCCAGTTACCAAAAATGGGTCCCATTCTTGTAATATTTTTTTTTTGAAAATCAGTTATAACTTTTAATTGAGATAAATTAGTTCTGCAACTTTGGCATCTGGTTTCGGACCGCTGATGCTACATTTGGTTGGAACGCTGTACTTAAAGGGGCCCGTGTAACAATATTTTGTCGAATATTCCTCACTACACAAGCTTACTGGCACCAGTGGGACCCGAAATACTCGCACGCAATGCCACTGACCAAGAAGCTTCTTTTTTGCCGCATAATTTTAAGAGTAAAAACGCATATCTCTTTTCATTCTCTCCTTTGCAAAACTTGATGACAAGGTTGAAGGGATAGTGTTGTTGTCATTGTCAACAACATCAATCCTCAGGAGTTAGCCATAAAGCTTTGTGATACCCACGGCAACAATATTTTATTGTGGCTCATACAGTGGACATGAGCACGGCGTGAGCATTCTATTTGAGCATAAGACAATACTTCGACATGCAATCAAGTAGTGGCTCGTGCTCAGTTACTGCGACAACAGGAGTATCCAAACCTTAGCAATCAGTGGAATTCATTGTGCGCCCTGTGCTTTGCCAACCACAGCGTGTGGATATGAAAACATTGGTGGCATGCAATCAGCTTCACATCATGTGGTCACTTGCTCTGTCTGCGAGTTTAGGAGGTAAACGCTGGTAGTTTTTTTCTTCTTCTGCGACTGCCATGTGTGGATAGAAAATCTGTGTTTTTTGTAGGTTGTGAATGTCAATGAATAATTGAAAGCTGTGTTTACTGAAAGTACCAGGCTTGTTGTACTGCCCCTTTAATGGTGCGTCGAGCATCATACAACTTTGACCTAATGTGAGCCAAGTGTTTACCCATTTGTTGTAGGTATAGACATTGCTACACTTTTTCACAATGCTTCTTAGATATGAAACTTAACTGGTACACATGTTCGACATGCAGGAGGCAGAGCTGGGCATGAATGAGATTGCGATCCTGTCATCAACTGCATCCAAGTTCCGCGAAACATTGGTCTCAACGTTCAATCTGTAATATTTAGGTATCCTGCTGGTCAAAATAAAGCTTTCATTTGACATATACTCTTCACTGTAGTGCATCCTGTGCATATAATGAAGGTCCAGTTAAGCTAATTGCTTGTTCTTGCTTCAAGATTTGTGCTAATGAATGGTAGCTAATAAAACAAGCAAGTGGGCTCTTTTTGTAGTTTCGAGTTTGAAAGTCCCAAAACACAACTTGTTACACTTCCAATGGGGAAAATACCTACTAATTGGTATTTCTACAATTGGGAGTCCAAAAACATATGGTTACGGTTCCAATTGGAATAGTACCAATTGGTTACCGTTCCAATTGAAAAAATTGCCAATGGGTATTTTTCCAATTGGGAGTCCGAAAACACAGATGGTTACGATTCCAACTGGAATAGTACCAACTGGTAATGGTTCCAGTTGGTAAAATGCCAATGGGTTTATTTCCAATTGGACAAATACCAATTGGTATTTTTCCAGTTGGGAGTCCGAAAACACAGATGGTTACGCCAACTGGTACCAACTGGAAAAACCAATTGGACCCAACGGGTATTTTTAACTGGGCGGGCTTCGACATATCGGCCCGTGCAGACTTTTAGTCGCAGGCATCGCGGTTGGCTGGTGTCAGTCGCGTCGTCGTGCTCCGGGCTCCTCGGACTGTTTTGTTTTCGTCAACTTCTGGACGTGGATTGAAAGCAAGGTATGTTCTAAAACTATAAACACACGCGCTAGCCATGTAGGTTTTTTTTGTGGACGCAGTGCAGTCGCGATACGTAGAGGAAGGAGATCTGCCGATATGTGTATGGGGGGGGGGGGGGGGGGGAAGAAAAAGGTTTTGTTGAGACTGCCGCTTTTCCTTCATCCTCCTAAACAGCTTTCTACAAAGCTAATTTGACGTGCTGTGCGTTGTTACAGGGATATCTGCTATGGTCTCTCCGTGTCGTCACTTGACATCGTGACGTCAGAGTCACGTGAATTCATAATGTGTCGCAATTTTACTTGACATTATGATGTCACATGATGTTATGATATCACGTGACTACGCGAGTAGTCGCGTGACATCATCTATCTGGGTAATTTTAGAGCTATGGATTGTGTCACTCTCGGAGCAGACATTGGCGATTATTCCTTTATAATTGCACCGCGAATGAACGCAGTACCGCTAATGGTTTTAAAAAATTGAAATGAACGTTAGTGGTTGTTGTTTTTTGAGCAGAAAAGATGGAGATGCAAACCAAACATTGACTCTCGTCGCAAGCCAAAACCGTAGACTCATGCTTCGTTGCGCTGCTCACGGCGTCTGAAGAAGCAGAGTACCGAATTTATCTTGTAGACTAACTTTATGTTTGCCTTTGAGAGTCGAAGAGCCGTAAACTTGATTTTTTCGTTTACTCGGTGGCTAAATGTTCGGAATCTGCTTGTAAACACAACATACTTTTGAACAGCGCTATTACCATTTCAGGCGCATTGAAGCGCTGCGTGTTCATGTACAAAGTTGGGTTTCATTCGTGTGTTACAGAGGAGATTATAACGTCCACTTCTTTCCCATATTATCGTTTCCAGGGCAATGACACACTGCTGCGTGCCACTGTGCACATCCGATCGAAGAAAAAAACTAGGACTAAGTTTTCACGAATTTCCTGCAAATGAGGTTCACCGGCAGGCATGGATAAAAGCAGTATCAAGGAAAGAATTTGTGCCAAATGACAAATCCTGCAGCAGTCTTGTTTGCAGTCTACACTTCATGGACTCTGACTATCAGCCAGGGTCCACAACGAAGCGACGCCTCAAACAAGGAGCTGTTCCAAGTGTCTTTCCTGACTACCCGTCGTACATGAAACAGCCACTACCAAGTAAACGGCGCAAGTTAGAAAGGAACCTGCCGGAAGATTCTTTTGATGCAAGCAGCGCTTCGAAGTCTAGAATTGTAGGCAACAGGGCAGAAAACCACGTTTCGACAACTTTCAATGAAGACGCAGATTGTCCGCCACCAACTTCTGCTATATTCTGCTATGCCTTTGCTAGAGTGCCCTCAAGACATTTCATTTCATTCTAGCGCAACTGTCACAGAAGGACGTTTTCCTCTAGAGGCAACAGATGGACTACCACCACTTGCTTTGACTGCTGACTCTGCAGCACAAACGACCGACAACCTTATCCCACGTAAACAGTTGGATGTGAGGGAGATAAATCGTTTGAGGGTGCAGCTCTTCAGAAAAAGTAATGGCATGCGTCGACTTCAAAAAGAAAATGAGAGTCTGAAAAAGAAGTTGGGTGCTTTTCAGAACCACACGCTGCATTCTTCTTTGAAGAAATGCTTGCAGAAGATTGGTACTGCTGAGTTTTCTCTCGAGGATTGTTTAGCTGAGCAGATCGTCAATGCAACAAGACAAAAACCGTTGTGGTCTCCAGATTTTGTGAGAGAGTGTGTGGTTCTTTACTACCTGTCACCCAAAGCGTACCGCTACATTCGTAACCGAGGCTTATTGAAACTGCCATCAAAAAACACTCTCCTCCGCTACGTTGGCAAATCCAACAGTGAAAGCGGAGTCACCCCTTTGATGAAAGAGCGCCTGAAAGAGGAGGTAAGGCATTTGAAAGACCAGGCATGACTGTGCTCCATTGTGGTTGACGAGATGGCAATCAGTTCAAAGTACATCTATGACCGCAAGATGGATTGTTTTTTTGGTCAGCAAACAACCAAGGAAGGCTCTGCAGCAGCCAGTGACATCAACAGCACTGTTCTCGCCAACAAGGTACTCTGTTTCATGGCGACAGGATTGTCAACGCCATATAAAATACCATGCGGCTTTTTCTTTACGAAGTGTTTGAGTGGAAAACTCCTTTACCAGCTGACAGTGCACGTGATTGATGAGGTAGAGAAGTGTGGACTGGAGGTTCTCCGCATCGTAACTGACAACCACAAGATCAACGTGACGATGATGCGTCACCTTGGAAATGGCTCCCTGAAGCCTGTTGTCGATCATCCATGTACTCCTGAAAGAAAGCTATTTTTAGCTTTCGACCAGTGCCATATCATCAAGAACGTGAGAAGCTTATTTCTTGAGAAAGAAATGACAGATGGAAGTTCGACCATCACAGGAGAGTTCGTAAAGCACCTCTATGAATTGCAAAAAAATGAAGTCATCAAACCTGTTCGCTTCCTCACACAGAAGCATGTAGAGCCTAGCAACTTCGAAAAAATGAGTGTCGGCAGGGCAGTGGAAGTGTTTTCCACTGAAGTGATATCGGCGCTTTCTTTTTTGAAAGACTACCCGTCTTACCACCCTCAAGCTGAATTGTTCAGAGATGCGGGAGCAACGATTGATTTCATGAAAATTATGCAGAAGTGGTTCTCTATTCATAATGCAGCAAATAGAACCGCTCACATTCAACGCAGAAATCCTGATCAAATGCAGTTTTTTTTGCGCAACTGACGAACGTCTGCAGTGGCTAGAAGATGATTTTCCGCAGTACCTTGAGGTATTGCATGACGCCTGCAAGAGGCATGGAAAAAGGTTCCTCAGTAGCGAGACGTACGAGGCATTGTTATTGACGAGCAACTCAACAGTCCTCTGTGTAAGGTATCTGCTGGACACCGGTTTTTTCTACGTTCTGACCAGAGGCCTTTCGAGTGATCCTGTCGAGCTCCTCTTCAGTGCCATGCGGCAAATGTCTGGAGGCAACGATTGCCTAGATGCAAGAGCTGTCACCTTCAACCTGGAAAAAATACTTCGGACTGGCATCTTGTGTGCATCGCAGAGCTCAAACGTTGGACCCAGCCAGAGTGTTTCAAGGTAAGCAAGTCATGTTTAATAACAATGGTGTACTGTGTTCAAATACAAGTTGCCAATAGGTACTATGTGCTACGTGTAAGAATATAACTGTTAATACACAAACATATAGGATCACTTAATTTTTACCTATTGTAATTTTTGTTTTTGTTCTTATTTTTGCAGACTGTACCATGTTGCTCCTGCGTCCCCCAGTCTTGAATCTTCTAAGCCAGATGCTCCAGATCGAATAACAGCACCAGCTCCATCAATCAGGTTTGTTTCCCCATGCTTTCCACAGTTTAGTCAACCTAAGCCAGCAGCGCTGATATCAGTCTTTCTCGGTTTTCATGTTTGTCTTGTTTCATTATTTTACTTGACAAATAAAGTACTTAGGGCAGATCGGTGACTGAGTGTGCTAGGGGACTGACGATTGGAGCATGTGGAGCGAAAGCTTGTGCTGTAACCCAGAGATCCTGGGTTTGATTCCCACTCCTGCCCGTTTTGATCTGGATTAACGTTGTCCCAGTGTGCGATGCATGTATCACTACTGCGTGAATTACATTAAATACCACAGGCTGGAGGTCAAACTTTATTGGCTGTATCTCTCGTGCACATCGTGCAACAGTGACGCCTTACACTAGTAGAATAAATGCATGCTGACTAAGACATTGTTTTTTCAGCCTAGCTCCAGCAGCTGACTTCAAGGCTGAAATGGATGTTGTACTTGGAAACCTGGCAGTGACGCCTGGTGGGTGAATTTACTTGTCCATGTGCCTTCCCTATTGAAAAATCCACCAGACCGGTTTGGTGTGTCCTAGTGTTTGCTGGTGTAAACATCAGACCGGCCTGGTGTGTTCTGGTGCGCACATCAGACCGGCCTGGTGTGCACATCAGACCGGCCTGGTGTGCACATCAGACCGGCCTGGTGTGTTCTGGTGCGCACATCAAACCAGCCTAACGTGTTCTGGTGTGCCCACCAGAACACACCAGGCCGGTCTGATGTGCGCACCAGAACACACCAGGCCAGTCTGATGTGCACACCAAAGCACACTAGGCTGGTCTGATGTGCACACCAGAGCACACTAGAATAGCTTGATGTGTACACTACACCACACCAGACCAGTCTAATGTGCACACCACGGCACACTAAACAGGCCTGACATGCACACCAGGGTGCGTCTGGTGAGCACGCATTACGGATATATGTCTGGTGTTGAATGAAAACATGTTTTTTTGTAAAATAAATAAGATGTATAGAGCTCAAACACCACATTTGATTTTATAACGTGTTTAGTTGAAGGGGCGATGCAACGACTCAGTTTGAATATGTACTTTGCGTAACCATGCTGACACAGTGTAACAAACGTTTATCCATACGCTCCAGCCTGATGCACAGCATAGAGGTTTGTCTCGTCAACAATCGTCAGCAGCTTGTCATCAATGAAAACTTGAAAATATTTCATTGGGCCAACATAGGGTTCCGCTGCAGGTTTTGTCCCTTTCTTGACGTTGACAGAACTGGACAGGCGGGCGTTCCGCCTTCAGTTTCGTTATCGCTTGGAAGTTCTTTTGTTAGGCCCTTCGTTGGCAAGTTCTCCTCGTCACCGTCACTCACTTCACTATCACTAGATTCCGCATCGGACACTGTTCCACTTTACGGAATAAAAACCACACAGGGACGATCACGACTCCGTGTCTGGTAGAAAGATCCCGATGGAATTTCCATCGGGCAGCAGTAGAATACGAAACCTAAAAGAAAA
>JABSTQ010004974.1:0-27070 GCA_013358835.2 Ixodes persulcatus
ATGGGCACACGTGGAGCAACACAGAAAGGGAGAAGCAATAAAAAAAATAAAAAGGCCAAATTCAGAGCGCGCACTGGCTGAATGCGAACGCGCACGCCTAGCTCTAGAACTGTATACTCTTCAACTGAACCTCGGGTAGGTAGAGATTGGACAAAGATATCTGGAAGCGAAGATCTTTAGAACATCACGCGAAGAAAGTCGTTCCCCATACGCCTATGTCATAATTAGTCCACATAAATTCATTTTAGTTTTCAATGAGAAAAGAAATGTCTTGAATGCTCTCCTTCAAAGGTTCGTGCCTGTAGCCTCAGGTCAGAATGGCCGCACGAGAGGTGGGCGACACCCCTCTTCTTGTGCCTCAGGGTTGAAGCCTTATGCACTTTCGGACAACTTTCACGAACAGAGTCTTTCGACTACGAGTGCGCTAAGCGTTCTTAGTATCCAAGGTTTTGCTTTATAGCCGAGGGATACAAAGAAAACGTACATAATCAAAATTCTAATACCACTTAAAGGTGCCCTGAGGAGAGTTTTGTGACCTATATATGGCGATTACTGACTTTGTGGACACAAAGCATCCTAGAAATCTATAAGTCATAATGATGCGGGCCCGATTTCCTTATAAAGTAATCAATCAAAGATCGAACAAATCTAGGTCATCTCTGGCGATGGGAGTAGGATTGTTACGGCAGCCAGAAAAGTATGTGACCATTGAAAACGCGACATCTCGCTGAGATTGCAAACGCTGCTATTACAAAATGTGCATGTTTTGCAGATGATAAAAGGAAATAAGAGTAGTAAAAAAATGCGAACTTTTCTGCGGAGAAGGAACATAATACTGCATTATTCGTCCCAACAACAACACCATATGTATTTTTGTTTTCCAAGGGAGGGATGTGTTTAGTAGTCAGCTCTCGAACGCTCGAGCATGCGATCGCTGGGTTGAATCATAGCCTCCTCGGAGGCTATGGTAAAATCCAACGTTACTAAAATATAGCCTCCTGTATATTCACAGAGCCTGGCAGTTCGACGAGGGAGCCTTAGAGTGCCCTCGAGGATCTGGTAGCACAGAACATCAAAGAGCTATTTCTCGGGGAACCTGGACGTCAGCGGACAGCTTTTGCAGCGGCGAGGACCCGAAACACACTTGTTCGCTCGGGAGAAGTGTGTTTCGGCATTTCACCGCAGCGGGACGCCAGTCAGGTGGCTCTCCTTTCATCCGTTGTCCGCCGCTCCACCTTTTCCATATCGGCGGCCGCTTCTCTGTGGCGATCTGCCAGGCTCTGTCAGTATATACGAGGGGCGTTCATAAAGTTCGTATTATTGTCACGAAGGAATAGAGATTCAGCAATGAAACTCGAGTAGGAGTTGAGACTTCCTCTACATGTTCGCCGCCAAAAGTTACCCACTTTTTTCAGCGATGCACCTTATGCCGGAGGCCATTGTTATAGAACTGCTCGTTTTGAGTGTTCAGGAATCGCTCCACTTCAGCAATCAAAGTGCTTTCCTCGTATTTGGCCACACTGGTAACGTCTGCGCCATTTACCCAAAGTGTCATAAACTGGCGCATTGTCCCCGAACAACGATCCTAAATTGAAATAAATATCTTTGGCATCGCTTCCTCTCAAATGGAAAAAAAAGGATCACATGCATGTGCTTGGCACCGACGGGTGGTGCCATTTTTGTTTCGACTTCCTAGCGGCGTTCCGAGCTACTATATCATGCGATGTTTATATTGTGCGGAAACTAGAGGGACGCGCGCTCATGTTGATGCCTGTTTTGTTCCGTTTTTTTCAATTTTTTGTGCCGATAATACGAACTTCATGAACGCCCCTCGTAGGAGGCTATGCTAAAACACTCAGTTGGGAAACTCACCCTTGAAACCTGGACCGCTGTCGTCCACCGAGACCGAGCTCGATTAAATCCCCTTTAT
The DNA here is from genome assembly GCA_013358835.2 of Ixodes persulcatus. Taxonomy (NCBI): domain Eukaryota; kingdom Metazoa; phylum Arthropoda; class Arachnida; order Ixodida; family Ixodidae; genus Ixodes; species Ixodes persulcatus. The sequence continues at coordinate 1,931 of JABSTQ010004974.1, forward strand.
GTTTTTAAAGTAGCGCGAGTTGCGTCAATGGACGAAGGACGTGCACCGTGCAGCCCTTGGGAAGATCATGGCGGCACAGCGCAGCACTGAGCTAGATTTTAGACGCCATGTTATTCCCAAAAGTGGCGCGCGGCACGTTTCTCAGGTATTTCCACAACAATGAATGGAGCCACTTTCCCCAGGATAGAGGGGCTTTGAGCTAAATACGATAACATCACCACCCTTTAGCGAAGAGGTGAAACATGAAAGTTGCTTTATGTTGCTACTACTACAGACAATGAATGTTGACTGAGTATTGAAGCCCCCAGGCTCAAAGTGCCAAGTAGGCGGCTCAATCTTCTTTTTTCTTTTTTTACTGTGGTCACTATGAGCTTTTAGAAAGCATGTTTTTGCGTAAAAACAAACGCAAAGAGCTATTTTTGTAGAAAATGTTATTGGAGATTAGTACAAAATGGCAGGAGCATGATGTTTGCATAAACGTTTAGTTTACAGGGTTTTGCAGCGCAATTAATATTGTTTTTATACAGTCATGTCTCATCGGTGAACTCAGGTATAGTTCGGTGATTAATTGCGGTGTGTCCGCTGGGGGGACGGGGGTTGGCATCCATCAAAACTCCTCCCAAAAGCCGAAATAGAAGAGTCACTTGGCCATCTCGTGGCCCGTTCGCGGTAGGGCAGAACCGCGAAGACCAAACAGGCAGGCCGACTACCAGTGTAAGAACGGTTTATTCCTGGGCACTCGTGGAATTATACATAGCGCTGCCATGGGCCAATGGCATAACAGTTAATAAAACAAATAGTTGATAACAGTATCGTCTGCTTCGGAAACGCTGCCGAAGTAACGCAGAGGGTATAATGTTCAGTAGCACAGGCAGCATTTACAGTCAACTTAAAATCTCCGCAAATTCTAACGGATCCATCACTTTTCCGCACAGGAACGATCGTTGCCGCCCATTCTGAATGTGTTATCGGAGACAAAACTCCCATTTGAACAAGGCGGTCTACCTCACGAACCTTATCCCTTGGAGCGTAAGGAACGGGTCTTGCCTTCATGAACTTCGGGCGAGCTCCTTCCTTTAGGTAGAGATGCACGGGGGCCCCTCGATGGCTCCTAGACCGGGCTCGAACAGGCCCTGGAAGTTGCTCAGCAGGGATTTCAAGTCCTTTTTCTCTCGGTGAGCAGAAATAAAAGGCCACTTTTGCGCCAAGCAAGCTCAACTTGCTGATCACGTCCCGGCCGTAAAGGCTGGGTCCAAGGCAATCCAACACCACCAGATTTGCAGGAACAGTGCGGCCCTGGAAAGCAACGTCCTAATGCAGCTCTCCTACGATGGGCAATTTTCCGAGATAACAATTCAGTCTCAGTTCGCTTTTTGCAAGGCTAGGCCATTGGTTCCGGCACTGAAGATACACGTTCCGAGGAATGACGCAGACAGGAGAGCCAGTGCCTATTTCCATGCTGACGTCAATTCCTCCCAGCAAAGCTTCTTCCTGACGGGTTGAATCAAACTGACCGTTGCAGCCTGCGACTTGATTGCGTACACCGGCGAGATACACAAGTCATCATCTTCTGCTGACGCGTCCGCCAACAACGATGACATCTGTTCCTTATCAGGTGTCCCGCTTTGCTCCCGGTGGTACCCCGCAGCTCGACACTTTCTGGCTAAATGCCCTTGCTTTCCACAGCGAAAACACGTTTTCGTTTTATGGCTGCAGTTTTCCCCGGTGTGTTATGAAGTTCCACAGCGACCACATGCAGCTACCTAAAGGTGCTTCTCCCGCCCGTATACATTTCTTGACGGCTGTTTCACCATTCTGTGTATGCCTCCTTCCTTCGTTTCTGACCTCATGCATTTGTTCTACTTCGGACTCGGCTGCCTCGGCTGCGGCTGTTACTTCTTCCGCCTCATTCAACGCAAGGTCCCGCCCTGACAGCAACCTTCGCTGGACGTCTCTACTTCTCACACCACACACAATTCTATCCCGTAGCATCCGGTCAAGGCTCAAGTTAAAGTTGCAGTTTTCAGCAAGTTTGCGGATTTGTACAACGAACTCTCGTACGCTCTCCATTTGTTGTTGCACGCGGGTGAAAAATTTACAGCTCTCGGATATTTCATTGTGCTTAGTCGCGTAGTGCTGCTCTAGGCATTCCACTGCTTCTTCATAGGATAACTCGTTCACCTTTCGCGGGGCACAGCTACCACTTAAGACTTCTATCGTATGCGTACCGAGTGCCGAAATTAAGAGCGCTCTTTTGGTCTTCCCACTGGCAATGGCATTTCCCTCGAAGTATGCTTCAACGTGTACGATGTAGGAGTCCCACTTATCTCTGCTGACGTCGAAGCCAGGAACTTGAAAGCTGGTAGCCGTTGCCATTGCCCCCGTCTCGGATCTTGAGCAGCCCTGGCTTCCTGCACGGCGGAGTTCGTCGCCTCGTCGCCCCTCTTGTCACTTGGCCATCTCGTGGCCCGTTCGCGGGAGGGCAGAACCGCGAAGACCAAACAGGCAGGCCGACTACCGGTGTAAGAACGGTTTATTCCAGGCACGCGCGGACATATATATAGCGTTGCCACGGGTCATTGGCATAACAGTTAATAAGACAAACAGTTGATAACAGTATCGTCTGCTTCGGTAACGCTGCCGAAGTGATAACAGCTATTGATAACAAACTATCAATAACTTGCCTTTCACATGACTTGAAATTACCAAGTGAAGTACGTAAGCCACTGCAGCTTAGTCTCAGCAGTGTACCATATGTTGAAATTTAGCATCTGGTTTTTGTCTTAATTTAGAAACTCAGCATTTTTTGTGAACCATAAACTTTATTAATAGCAGTTTTATAAATAAAATATTGTGTTTAAAGATGGTAGCCGAGTCCGTAGCCGTAGGTGCTCAGGCCATGTCCGTAGCGAAGTCCGTAAGTGCCGAGACCGTAGCCGTATCCGAGGCCGTAGCCGTGAGTTGGGACCGCGCGGACAGCCGAGAACGCCGGGGCAGCGAAGGCTGCGACCTTGGCGACAGCCGGGACGGTGTGGACAGTGGCCACAGCCGGGGCCGTGTGGACGGAGGCGTAGCGGGCGACCGGGGTGGCCACGGGGTGCTGGCTGCGGTAGCTGCTCACGCTCGACACGTGGGACACGGCTTCTCCGTGGTGGACGGCGGTGACGGCAGGGGCCACGACTCTGCTGTACACTGGGGCGGCGTGGTAGGCTGCCACCGGGGCGCTGTAGCCGTACAAGGGACTGGCGTAGCCGTCAAAAGCGCAGTTGGCAACAGCCACGAGAAGCAAGGCACGGAACTGTAAGTAGAAAAAAAAAATATATTAAAATTTATGATAAGCATAAACTTTAAGTGAATTCAACCAAACGCCTGGACGACTTCAAACGTTCCTTCTGAATTCTTCTTCTTTCTTTTTTTCGCAACGAGCAGTACAGATATTAGTCCTGAGGTGGCTAGGTGGCTTTGGACTTTTGGAGAACTTTTAATATCGGCTGTCAATGAAAACATTTCACAAGAAAACTCGTAGATCCCTGTTTTATTCTGATAAAGACGATTGGTTTATTAAACGGTGTTGGATTGTTTCTTTTTATAGCTATAAACGCCATTTGTTGCTGTAAGTATTAAAGCGCAATAATGCTGAGCTAGTTCTAAAACGGTCTCAGTTGCGTACTTGAATTGTTTGAAGCCGAATTAGAGTGAGATTTACCGCAGCAAGAAAACGGCAACGTCTTTTTATATGCGCCTGAAATGTGGCAAACAAATACTTACGGCGAACATGATGGTTTGTAGTTGAGCTGGGACTGCACAAATGCTAGTAAAAAACAGCAAGTAGCCACTCTTTTTATCCCTCTAATTAGGCCAGAAAGGGAAAGGGAGGGAAATAGAAAGCCCGACTAGGCGGGAAGTGCTTTGCTATCAGTTAACACACAGCCGCACTTTTTGCAGTCTTAAAAAAATGCGTGTTTGGGTCACGCCCGAAAATTGTTGTAACGTGAGCATTGCTGGATTGATGTTGATTTTCCGGAGTCAAGTTCAGTAATCTTCGCAACGCACTTAAAAGAGGAGTGCTGACATTCACTAGGAACTGTACGTGACAGGCAAGTAGACGTGCATTGCTGCTTAATGAGAGGAAGCGGTCTACGGAGGTGTCGCGTGCGGACTACTTAAACTACATAGGAATTCACTCGAGGCAACAAAAATACATGACGTCTGAAACATTCTATACATTGGAAAAAAAAATACTTCGGGTTTCTTTCTTTTTGTGGGTTATGCTCAGAAAGGGACACAGACTATAAAAAAATGTTGTTCTTGAAGTGCCTTGGTTGGAATTTTTCTTCACAAAGCCCATTTTGTCTGAAAAAAAAAAAAAACTCGGCCATGCACGAGGAATTTTTTTTTATTGCATGAGAAATGAAACATAGTCATTTTGAAGTTTATTGAGACGCACGATAAAATGAGACACCGTGTGTTTTGGTGGAAATATTTAGAATCTAGCATCTCAAGGAGAATTTCTAGAATACTTTTCTTTTGAGTTACATGTTCAGCGTCTGGGTACACACATTGCTCTTGTTGCAAAATTATGCGGAGCCATGCACGCGGCAATATGTTAAACATCTACCATAAACCATTAAAAACGACTGTCATGACTAAAACTTCATAATAAATTATAACAATTCAACGAAATCTGACAGATAGCTACGTTCATGATTGGTATTAGAGAAACGAGATTCTCTGGGTCCACTACTGATACGTTTGCAGTAATGATGCGCTTAAATAAAAACATTGTGGCACACTCCTAATATACTTTTTATTCATTTTACTGTGATCAATGTTACCTCCTCCGTTTTTTGTCAAAATTAATACCCTAATTGGAACAAATGCATACGCGTGAGAGTGCGCTCCTTATCGTTGTAGCATGGAAAGTGGGCGGTGGGATTTTCTTAAAAGCTAATCTTTTTTTATACATTGTTTTCTTTCTGAGAACCTCAGTATGACGAGTTGCCGAATTCCGCGATTTTGACAAACGCCCAAAGTTTGGGTCTATTTTGAGTACAAAGCGAAATCAAAGGCCCGGACAAACTGAAGCTACTTAAGCAGAGCATTTACGCCAAATTAAAACTCTAAGCTGAATTGATGCCACAGCAAAGGCAAGCCTTTAGTGGAACTGAGACGTCCGAAATGTTTCTTAAATCAGCTCCTGTTGTAGACGGCGATAGTCACGTTTCGCCTGGTGACACATTTGTCTATTAATTCGTCACTTCTGGGCCCAGCAGAGGCTGAGCCTTCTGAACGAAACGCAACAACCGCAGTAGTCTCTGCCAGGACAAGAAGCGAAGGGCGTATTTTTAGAAAGTCCAGCGTCTCGCATACGCTCGTTGTCTTCCAGCTGGGAACACTCGTGCGTTATAGACGTCTCTAAAAAAAAGAGCGTGTGGCCGGTTCCAGAGCCGTATATGTAGAGAGTTGGGTCAATGGGAGGCGCGGGCAGAGCCAGGGCGTGCGGCAGACTCGGAAAGAGGGCTTGGCACGCTCTCTTGACCAACCAGAAGCCCCAGAAGCCGACAAGAATCCCCTAGCGGTGGTAGCGAGAAACAGCTCTGATCAAAGGTCTATGTTCGTTAATGGTTTTAATAAGTGCGTAAGAGTGAACTGTAGTAACTCTTTGTGGTTTAAAATAGGGTGCACGTGTTGTTTTGATCATGATCATGCAGAAAGATGTAAGAAACGAATGCGCCGCTCAACTCTGTTTTGCTCGGACAGAGTGTGACCGCTCGGACGGCAGATTCCCGGCACTCGGCGCTTGGCGTACGGATTATGTCGATCGTTCCGCTAGTCGCACTCTTCCACCATCATTTTGGAGGAGCGTGATTGAAACATCACGTGTACCATCTTTTCAGTCATCCAGAGTTACTAAAATGCAGTTATCAGGTTTGTTTCTCGCGACCACCGCCAGGGTATTATTTCCGGCTTCTGGTTGTCATATTCGAATTTCTGAAGACGCCCTGGAACACGCCCAGCCCGCTTTCGGCCAATGGCGCCTCCTCATTTGTCTCCTATACTTCCCAACGAATGGCCAAACTCTCTACCGGGTGGATCAAGGAGACGGCAGGCTCTTTAAATCGACCGCAAAATTCGGTTTCTTAACCTATCGCGCTACGACTTTGTGCAGCGCTGCCCACAGATGGTGCATTTTTTTTTGTAAAATTTACAAAGAGCAAACTTACCCGAGGAAAAAGTAAAGAAAGAAAAAGGCTTAGCTCCTATGGAAACGCAGCGACGCCACCGGTCTTCAAAGAGCACGGCGCGGTTTCGCACGGGACACAAGAGATGGCGCAACGAACGCCGCCAACGAACGAGCATACGGCGTCGAGAGCCAGCGTCTTTAGCAGACAATCTTTTCGACTCAAAAGCAGCGCGCGTTCCGCAGGCGGCGACAGTCGCAGAAACAATTACAGGCGCGGTAACAACAAGCAACTGCAGTTCTTTGTCTGCTAAATACGCCGGCTCTCGGCGTCGTCTGCCCGTTCGTTGGCAGCAGTTGGCGTCGTGACCGCTTGCGCCCTCTCTTGTCTCCCGTGCGAAACGGCGCCGTGTTGTTTGCAGACCGGTGGCGTCGCTGCGTTTCCATAGGAGCTAAGCCTTTTTCTTTCTTTACTTTTTCCTCAGGTAAGTTTGCTCTTCGCTAATTTTACAAAAAAAAATGCACCATCTGTGGGCAACGCTGCACAAAGTCGTAGCGCGATAGGTTAAGAAACCGAATTTCGCGGTCGATTTAAAGAGCCTGCCGTCTCCTTGATCCACCCGGTACATATACGGCTCTGGCCGGTTCCATCTTGGGCGCTCGTGCGTTAGGCGTCTGTTTTTCTCGCTTTTTGCATTTACGAACACGCACGTGCTGGGCTTTGAAAATCGCACGCTGGACTGTGATTTTGTATACATTGAAAATGTCTATTACCACTGACCAGGCGACAACGGCAGGGAGGCTGGAGTTTCGAAAGCACGCGTAAGCTTGCTACCTCCGACAACTCTTCAGCGTATCGTGCACATAGAACGGGCACGTAGCCAAAGATGGACGGAAAGTACTGAAACTTATTAATTATGGAAGAGGGCATCCCGACAAAGAGAAAGGGGGAGCGGGATCCTGAGAAAAAGAGTGCAGGAGATGGACGATTGAGGCCTGGCCATGAGTGCACGATGCAGGACATTCTTAATGTAAATATCTGCAGATAAACGCTGTTGTTGACAAGGTCAACAGCAGCCTTTTACTACAGATATTAGACTCGAGTTGTGGTGATTAGGCCGCTATATCATGTTCCCCTGGCCGTTCATGTCATCTGTACAGACCGCATTAGTTTACGGTTTGCGGAGTTTTTTAATAAACATTTTGAAATAAAAACAAGAAGAAAACCTTGCATTACACGTTCGTAATATATTCATAGATGTTAATTTCTTTACAAATGTAGGTCCCATGATGCGTATTGGAAGTATTTCTTTATTTAATTTTTTAGAGCGCAGCTCTTAGGCGCCCGTTTCCGGCTTGAGCGGCGTCGCCGTCGGCGTTGGCGTAACCACACGGTGCATTATGGGTAAATTTGCCTGCTAAATTTAGCGAAAAATTTTCCCACTAAATTTAGAAAAAACTTTCCTGCTAAATTTAGCGAAAAAGTTTCCCCTCTAAATTTACCGGGAAAACTTCCCCGCTAAATTTAGCGGAAAGTTTCCCCGCTAAATTTGGCGGAAACATTTCCCTGCCAAATATAGAGGAAGCAATTTCCTCGCTAAATTTAGCGAAAACTTTTCCCACTAAATTTAGCAAAAAGTTTCCATGCTAAATTTAGCGAAAACGTTGCCGCGCTAAATTTACCGGGAAAATTTCCCCGCTAAATTTAGCAGAAAGTTTCCCCGCTAAATTTAGCGGAAAAAGTTCCCTGCCAAATTTAGAGGAAAAAATTTCCCCGCTAAATTTAGTTGGAAAATTCCCCCGCTAAATATAGCGCAAAATTTGCGCCTAAATGGGAGGCGAGCAGGAGAGGGGGAGGGGCATAGCCTCCTCTCCGTGCCTTCCCCTCCTCCTCCTCAAGAGCTGCGCTCTAATTCGGCATTACAGTGGATTGTAAACGTCTTTCATTATTTTATTTACCTTAAAGGCCTTAGTAGGCATTACATAGGATGGAACATAGTAGAATAACTTGAGAAAAAAAAAAAAAAAACACGAAGCAGCATACAAGTATATGTCCCCGACAAAGAAGAGGAAAATGGCAATTCAACTTAACATACTCAAGCGTCATCATGTTTACGGCGGCAACATGAAAACATGATCACTGATGGAGGCAACTTCCGTGTGAAGGCTGTTCTAATCCGAAATGGCAAGAATCGAAATATTGAACTTGTTAGTTCGAGCGTATATAGGGTTTATTAAAAAAAAGGTGATATAAACGATATAAACGTGGCATTGTATACACCAACTCATGTTTACAAACAAACCGGAGCGCCCCTCGCGGACGCCACCGGCGCCGCGCGTGCGCGATGGGGGTGTGGGCAAGAAGCTCGCCGTCGCCCATAGACAAACCATTGGAATGCGATGTTGTCGGCGTCGGTGTGAGTCCCCCTGCCCTTTTTCGCGTTCGAATTGTTGATTCTAGGTCTTCCTGACGATGTCTGACTACTTGAGTGGCGTCAGCGAAATTACCCAGGCTCGTTACACCGAAAACCTTCACGTGAATAAAGTGACATGTGGCGATTCATTCCGTATGGACGCCGCAGTATGTACGCTAAAGCTTGATTCGCATGATGCGATTTCGCTCGCAATTTTCAATCGCGACGGCGCTCGGGCTCCAAAAGCGTGAACCGTAGCTGAGATGGTCGACGTCAATACTGAAAATCGCAAGCAGAATCGGACCAAGTGAATTAGGGATAACAAGTTGGTGATGGTCACTGGTAACAAGGATCAACATCTCCTTGTATCTACTGTTTACATCGAGCATGCTTACCAAACTTCAAAGTTATGTCTTTTGAGGCCTGCACTTACTTCTTACCGCAAGTACCGGGCCAAAATTTGGTCTACGGGCCGGCGTCGTCTAAGAGAGCAGACGACAAGCAGAAACGTTTGAAAGAGCAGACGACAGTTCGAACGATCAGGCGGCCGTTTGAACTTGAAGACGCACTGAACGTAGTCCGTAGGTGGTCCGCACAACTTGACGGTTTTGTGGCGTTCATGTTCGAACAAAACAAATAAATCTGATGACCACAAGTATCCGTGAATTCAACCCAAAGTGCTTCCCGCCCAAGCAATCGTTGTCCGACGGCGTCTGCTTTTCCCTTTTCACGGCACATATCCAACCGAGCACGTGAAAACTGACCTTCAAACCTTTCTCGAGACTTTTGGTACGGCCCCAGTCGTGGCGTTTTGACGAGAAGGCAGGTTTTTGTCTGGTTCCTTTCAAAACAACGCAGGAATACACGTCTGGCATGGGGACTTCAGCCCACAGCCCCAGACCGGAAGTGCGACCGACGCGCCACCACCGCGCCGTGACGTCACAGAGTTGAGTTCGTGTATAGTGACCTGGTTGTAAAAGAAAGCATGCCGAACAGCTAAAAAGCGATGCCAGTGTTTTTGAATAAGTGATACGCGGGCAAGATGCCTTTTTGTATGAAGAGGTGATAAGTTAATTCGATGTTTTATACCGGTTACTCTGGTATAGCGGGGATAGTCATGAACTATCAATCTAGCGGCTTTGCTTTGCAGTGTTTTATATTACCTTTATGACAAAGGATATATTTGATTTTGCATGCGTTCCACTGAGCAACACATTTCTACAGCGGGCTACACGAAGAATTAACGGCACTTCGTCTTGCGCTCTTGCCAAACTAGAGAGCAACACGGAAAAATAAAATGCGAGTGAGGGACTGAATGTCCGCGGCTATTTCAAGCACATTGCTATCTATCGTAGAGCACCAAAAGAAACAGAAAAACCTTACTGCGATTTTTAATTTTTAAAACGGTTATTTTTTAGTCAATTCGTGCTCAGGAGTAAACAAACTATCAATAACTTGACTTTCACATGACTTGAAATTACCAAGCGAAGTTCGTAAGCCACTGCAGCTCAGTCTCAGCAGTGTAGCATATGTTAAAATTTTGCATCTGGTTTTAGTGTTCATTTAGAAACTCAGCATTATTTGTGAACTAGAAACTTTATTAATAGCAGTTTTATAAATAAAATATTGTGTTTACAGATGGTAGCCGAGTCCGTAGCCGTAGGTGCTCAGGCCATGGCCGTAGCGAAGTCCGTAAGTGCCCAGACCGTAGCCGTATCCGAGGCCGTAGCCGTGAGTTGGGACCGCGTGTACAGCCGAGAACGCCGGGGCAGCGAAGGCTGCGACCTTGGCGACCGCCGGGACGGTGTGGACAGTGGCCACAGCCGGGGCCGTGTGGACGGAGGCGTAACGGGCGACCGGGGTGGCCACGGGGTGCTGGCTGCGGTAGCTGCTCACGCTCGACACGTGGGACACGGCTGCTCCGTGGTGGACGGCGGTGACGGCTGGGGCCACGACTCTGCTGTACACGGGGGCGGCGTGGTAGGCTGCCACCGGGGCTCTGTAGCCGTACAAAGGACTGGCGTAGCCGGCAAAGGCGCCGCTGGCCAGAGCCACGAGAAGGGAGGCACGAAACTGGAAATAGAAAAATATATTAAAATTTAATATATGCATAAACTTTAAGTGAATTTAACCAAACTGCAAGAATGGCATGAAACGTTCCTTCTAGATTCTTCTTTTTTTTTTTTTCTCGCAACGAACAGTTTAAAAAACAGTCCTTAGGTGGCTATGTGGCTTTGGACTTATGCAGCACTTTTAATATCGGTTGTCAGTGAAAACATTTAACAATCAAACTGGTAGATACCTTTTTTATTTTAAAAAGACTATTGGTTTATGAAACGGTGTTGGATTTTTTCTCTTTATAGCTAGAAACGTCATTTGTTGTTGTAAGTATTATAAATCGCAAAAGCACAGAATTCTAAAACGTTCTCAGTTGCGTACTTGAATTGTGTGGAGTCGAATTAGAGTGAGATTTACCTCAGCTAGTAAACGGCTAGCTCTTTTCATGTGCGCCTGAAATGTGGCAAAACGAATACTTACGGCGAACATGATGGTTTCTAGTTCAGCTGAGACTGCACAAATGCTAGTGCAAAACAGCAAGTAGCCACTCTTTTTATACATATAATTTGTCCAGAGAGGGAAGGGGAGAGAAATGGGAAGCCCGACTAGGCGGGGCGAGCTTTGCTCTTAATTAACAAACAGGCGCACTTTTTGCAGGCTAAAATTATGCGTGTTTGGGTCATGCCCGAAGATTGTTTTAACGTGAGAATTGCCGGATCGATGTTGATTTTGTCGGAGTCAAGTTCAGTAATCTGCGCAACGCCCTTAAAAGAGGAGTGCTGACATTCACTCGGAACTGGACGTGACGGGCAAGTAGACGTGCATTGCTGCTTAATGGGAAGAAGCGGTCTACGGAGGTGTCGCGTACGGACTACATAAACTACATAGGAATTCACACGAGGCAACAAAAAATACATGACGTCTCAAACATGCTACGGATGAGAAGAAAATAAATACTTCGGGTTTATTTCTCTTTGCCGGTTGTGCTAAAAAAAGGACACAGACTATACAAAAATATATATATATATTTTTTGAAGTGTCTTGTTTGGAGCTGTTAGTCACAAAGTGCATTTTGTCCGAAACAAATTACCGGTATATTTATGCCGTGAGACACGCTTTGAATGATGACCAACTCAAAAACAAGCAATTCTTCCTGAGAATAGAAAGAAAAGTTGGCTCGCAGGATTTAATTTAGTGCCATCGCGTGAGAGACGAGGGCGGTGCCAACTCGGTCATGCACGCGGCATTTTTTTTATTGCATGCGAAATGAAGTATAGTTTGTCATTTTCAAGTTTAATCAGACACATGATAAAATGAACCACCATGTCTTTTGGTGGAAATATTAAAAACCTCACATTTCCAGGAGAGTTTTTCGAAAACGTTTTTTTTATTTACTTAATTGTTCAGCGTCTTGGTACACACTTTAAACTTGTTTCGCAATTATGTGGAGCCATGCACGCGGCAATATGTTAAACATCTACTATGAACCACTAAAACGACTATAATGACTACAACGTCATAATAAATTATAAATATTCAACGAAATCTGACAGATAGCTGCGTTCGTGATTGGTATTTTAGAAATGAGTATTTCTGGGTCCACTACTGATAAGTTTGCTGTAATGGTGCGCTTATATAAACAAATTGTGGCACGCTCTTAATATTTGTTTTATTAATTTTACTGTGATCAGTGTGACCTACTTCTTTTTTTGGTCAAAATCAATACCTCAATTGTTATAAATATATACGCGTGAAAAAACGCGCTTTTTTGCATTGTAGCATGGAAATCGGGCAGTCGGATTTCCTGTGTGAAGAATTGCAAATAAACTAGCAAAACCAAACAAACGGCACTGTCAAAAAAAAAAAAAAACACACTAAATAGGGTTAACACAAATGGGACAAATAAAAAGATGTTAGACGACCGTTGAAACGCCGGCTTGGAGACAAGTTCGGTTTTCTTGGGGCCTTCAACCCACAAAGGAGACTCGGTGGAACTCCAAGGCACAACGATGCCGCTTTGTGATCGACGAACCCTCGACACCTCGGAGGAACCCATCAAGAATACTACCACAATACTCTGAAGGAGAGAGCTGTGACCTCTATGAGCGCCACCGACAGCACAGCACCGACGCCGTTGACCACGCCACGAACCTCACTGACGACGTGCCATTCATTGCATTACCCCGCTCTTGCGTAATCTGAACCTAATTTTAAGTTCTGTTCGTGTACCCTAATAATATCATGAGCGACCATATTTCGCTATATCCAGGGAGTTCGCTATAAAATAGAACCTTCTTTTTCGGTCCGGATAAATGAACTATCCGTCGCAGAGGACTGAAACTCCGTTGCAATTTCAAGTTAGCGGTCGCGATAGAACACGACTGTTTGAAATGATGACGTTAACTAGTCTAAAATATTATTGAGAAAAACGAAATGTTTCTATGAGCCGACGTCATCCTGAGCCAAATATTGTCGAAACAAGAAATGATACGTGAACTCTTGTGGGATTTATCTCAGTAAAAAACACTTGTCAGCAAAAATAGAATATCGGTTTCTTTCTTGCACACTGCTCACAAGTCTGTTTCACTGAAATAGATGCTACAGGCACTCACAACGTTATTTTTAATATCGGCGAAATTAGTCATAGCTTGACGTCGTCTCATAGAGATATGTCATTTCTCTCAAGTATCTTTCAATCCAGGTGAGGTCATGTTTTCAAATTTCCCGTTCTATCCCAACCGTTAGCGTGACATTCTCAAGGAGTTAGTGAATTCTGCGATGCATAGCTTATTGACCCCTTACAAAAAACACGGTTACCTTTTCTCAGATACTTCCTGTATATTTTGAAACCATGTGACATTTGAAGTTTGATTAGGCAACTTACCTTTCCCTTAAGTTTTATTTTGTTTGAACTTGATTACTAAAAGTTATACAAATATAGCATTTGTCTCGTTCATCTTACGAAGACAAACACCTCTTCCCCACGAAGATCTTTACAATCACGTCCGAGAAAGGAAGAGACACAATAAATACTGTTTTCTTCTAACATAAGAAAAATAAACACGAGAGAGTTATTTTCGTGGGGAGAGGTGTTTGGTCTTAGTGAAGAGTTTTTTTATGTGGGTAAACGAAAATTAAAACAGAAAAAAAAAACGAAAAAAAAAACTGATGTTGATATCTCCCCGGCTGAATGTGAAGGCGAGCGCCTAGCCCTAGAATAGCAGACTCTTCAACTGATCGTCGGGTTGCTAGATATTGGACAAAGATGTGGGAAAGCGGAGATCTCCACAACTTCGTGCAAAGAACGTGGTTCCATATCCGCCTATGTCATGATCAGTCCAGACAAGCTCATTCTAGATTTCGACGAGAAAACGAATGTCTTGAATCCCTTCCTTGAAAGGTTCAAGCGGGTAGCCGCCGGTCAAGAATGGCCACGCGAGAAATGAGCGACATCTCCCGTCTTGTGCCTCAGGGTTGAAGCTTTGTAAATTTTCGAACAAGATTTATCAAACTATTCTCTTGACTAAAAGTGTGCAAACCGCTTTTCACTTCATAGTTTTCGCTTTATAGCCGAGGGATACATACAGAGATACATACATTCTTTGGTTTGTTGTTTGCTGAGAAACTCGTTGAAAGCTAATTAAATAATCTTTACTACGAATATTAAACAAAACTTGATTATAGACGAGAACCGTTAGATGAACTGAGTCATAAAGTCTACGAATCAAGCAAAAGGGATTCAAGAGAGTTGACATTAGGGGCTCCGACAATTACTGTATGGTGCGTGTAGAATCTGAGCAGCGCTTGATGTCAAAAATGTAATTTGAATGCAAATGCCCTCAAAACGACAGGAAAAACAAAAATCAAATTTGCCAATAAACACATGACAACATATAAGATCATGTGAGAACTGAGATAGGCCTCATTGTATAACTTCTGATAGGTGTATTAAGAAAATCAAAGAACAAAATTTGGTTATTTTCAATAGATGCCTACTAGTCAACACGTCTACATATAATCTGAGAGTCTACGCCCATGAACTGGAATATCACGTGTAGCCGCCATGGTTAACTAAAAATATAAACTAATAGAACTATTTGTTTACAACGGTTTGCATTTTAAAATTTGGACTTGCACTCTCAAGATCATAAATTTTGAATAGAGAATGGTGCTGAGACTGCGTTGACATAATTTATTTATAGTGCGAAAAAGTTCAATATATGTATTGACTGTTTTGTAGGTGTAGGTTTGTATGAAAGGAATTGTAACTGGCACTGGCTTTTCGTTGAAGAAGAAATTTATTTAATTATACGAACATCTGACGTTTTATATCGTTACGGTAACAGAAAACGCTTACCAGTTGTGTTGCATGCTTTATTAATACGTTGTGCAACAGAACGTTTGAGGCATCTAATGTTACTAACCTTGAACGATATTGTTATTTATATTCTCTCAAACATTCTTCATCTGTAAGGCTGATGACACAACGGACTACAGGAGACGATAAACAAGCCTAGTAATAACAAGCGTGGTACGTACTTTTATTTTCTTGCCTTCTGGCGTAACATTCGTGCCTAATACGACACGGGATATTGCATATATGCTTTAATATTTAGAACCAAAACAGACTGGAGGTTGTGGCTCCGCAGCCTGCACTTTCCCAGCTATTAAAAAGAAAAGCACAAGTTATCTTCAGATGCACGTTCAATAAAGGTGGAATGCAATAAACGCTTAAAAACTAAACGTTTTAGATGCAGTGTTTTCTTTCTAAAAACTTCTGTATGGTAAGTTGCCTGATTCCGGGATTTTGACAAACATCAAAAAATGTATATATATATATATATATATATATATATATATATATATATATAAATTTGATTCTATATTGGACATTAAGCTGAATAAAAACGCCCGGCCTAACTTCAGCTACCTAAGCGGAGCATTTACGCCAAATTAAAAGTCTAAGCTGAATTGATGCCGCAGCAAAATCAAGCCTTCAGTCGAACTGAGACGTCCGACATGTTTCTTAAATCAGCTCCTTTTCTTTTCGGCGATAGTCGAGTTTCGCCTGGTGAGACGTTTGGCGATTAATTCGTGACTTGTGGGCCCAGCAGAGGCTGAGCCTTCTTATCGAAACGCAGCAGCCGCACGAGTTTCTGACAGGACAAGAAGCGGAGGGCGAATCTTTCGAAAGTCCAGCCTCTCACATATACGTGTTGCCTTTACGCTGGTAAAGCTGGCGCGCTATAGACCATTCCAAATAAGAGCGTGTGGCCGTTTCCATCTTGGATGTTCGTGCGTATGGCGCGTATTTCCCTCGCTTTGGGAAGCGACGAACACGCACGTGCTGGGCTGTGAAGGTCGCACGCTGGACGGTGGTTTTGTAATTATTGGAAATGTCTATATGCACTGTCGAGGCAAAAACGGCAGGGAGGCTGGAGTTTCGAAAGAACCCGCAAGCTTGCTCCCTCCGACAACTCTTCGGCATCTCGTGCACGTAGTACGGGCACGTAGCCAAAGGTGGACGGAAGGCGTTGAAACTAGTTAAATAGAGAAGAGGGCATCCCGACAAAGAGGAAGTGGGAGCGGGATCCTGAGAAAAAGAATACGCGAGATGCACGATTGAGGCCTGGCCATGATCGGACGACGTCGGACATTCGTAATGTAAATATCTGTAGATAAAGGCTGTTGTTGACGAAGTCAACGACATCGTTTACCTACAGATTTTAGACTCGTGTTGTGATGATTAGGACACTATATTATGTTCCCCTGGCCGTTTAAGAAACGTGCACAGAAGCATTAGTTTACGGTTCGCGGCGTTTAAAAAAAAACAAAAAAAAAACGTTAAAAAACTTTGAATTAAACATTTGTAATATATGCATAGATGTTATTTTCTTTACAAGTGCAGGTCCCATGATGCGTATTGGAAGTATTTATTTATTTAATATTTTTGTTACCCTTTAGACCTTAATAGGTATTACATAGTGTAAAACGGAGTAGAATAACTTGAGAAAAAAAAAACACCAAGCAACACACAAGTATATGTGAACGAAAAAGAAGACGAAAATGGCAAAACAACTTAACGTACTCATGCGTGATCATGTTTACGGCGGCCACAAAAATACATGATCACTGGTGGAGGCCACTTCCCGGTGAAGGCTTTTCTAATCGGAAATGAAGAGAGACGAATTGTTGAACATGTTAGTTCGAGCGTATATAAGGTTAATTAAAAAAAAAAAGGTTTAAACGTGGCAATGTATAGTGAGCTGGTCGTAAAAGAAAGCATCCTGTACAGATAAAAATCTATTATTCATGGGTATATGTATCGGAGATATTCATGATCTATAAATCGAGCGGCTCTGTTTTGCAGTGTTTTATATTATCTCTCAGATATGATTTGTGAGGATGCCAAACGACATATCTATTCTCAATTTGGGATCTCACCTGAGTTTGAGGAATCAATTTTGTTTCCGTGTTTGCTTGGAAAAGAGTTCGTTTGAGGAACCCAGGAGTTTTCGATACATTGTTGGTATTGTTGAAATTATTGAAAGTGATCTCGCAAGTTGCAAATCGAAAATGAACTCGACAGACGAACTTGAGGCGAAATTCGAGTCTGTACTTTCGGAACTGGCCATTCTCAAGCGACGTTCCGATGACGCAGAGTGTCGTTCCCGTCGATCCAACTTGCTTTTCTTTGGCATAGATGACTCGGCTAAAGAAACGTGGGCTCAATCTGAAAAGCTGGTTTTGGATGTGTGCTCAGATAAGCTTAACGTACAAATTGACCCTGCTACAATCGAACGGGCTCACCGCATCGGGAAGTTCGACACCAGAAAGAAAAGGCCTATTGTTGTAAAGTTTTCCTTCTTTAAACATAAGGATGCGGTGCTGGGGTCGTGTTACAAGCTAAAAAATACGGGTATTTCTATCAGCGAGGATTTTTCCCAAAATGTTCAACTTGCCAGAAAACGGCTGCATGAATTTGCTCGTACCCAGGGGAGTCGCTACAAACTTCGTGTCGACAAATTGTATATCGGCGATAAGCAATTTTTGTTCGACCATAACACAAACGAAGTTTATGAAGCCGCCTCCTAACTAACTAGAGATAGCGCGTTTGAATCTGTCCCCTCTCAGCTAAAAAAAAACGCTGGTAAACACACCCGTAGTTCCCTTTCTTTGCCTAATGAGATTTCAGTTCTTTTTACTAACATAAGAAGCGTAGTCCGTAACCGCGATGACCTGTCAATAGTTATTGATGCATCATCAAGCGATATTGTTGTTTTGACAGAAACGTGGCTTTCAAGTGTTGTCCGTGATAATGAAATTTTCGACTCTGTTAAATGCTACAATTTTTATCGGTGTGACAGAACAGATAGGCGTGGGGGAGGTGTTTTAATCGCAGTGAATAAAGCCATTGAATGTTATCACGTGAATCTTGTTTCCCCGTTGGAGCTTGTTTGCGTACGCCTACAGTGCGCTTATAGAAATATTATTTTGTGTGTTTGTTACCGTCCTCCCAACACTCCTGCAAATTTTTGCTCGGATTTGCATGATGCTTTAAATATGATTTGTTCAAGGTTCCCCCTTGCACCCATTTTTTTACTAGGTGATTTTAATCTTCCCTTGATCAACTGGTCTGGACCGTTTCCCACTGCATCTAGTAGCTCTTCGGATTACTCGGATTTTATCAGTCTCTGTTCTGATTTTTCTTTTTCCCAATGTGTAACTGAGCCTACTCGGATTACTGATGCGACGGCCAATGTGTTAGACCTTATTCTTACGACTGACCCTAATCTCGCTTCTTCTATAACTTACTTACCGGGCATTAGCGACCATGCTATTTTGAATTTCAGCCTGCAAGCCTCATCGCATGTTGCTAACAAATCTACAAAACACTTTCTCGATTATAGCAAAGCAAATTTCGGTGCAATAAATAATGAGTTGGCTTGCTTTCTTGATGAATTTTTGCCTGCGTTGTCAGAACGCACGATTGAGACTAATTGGAACATGATTAAAAACAAAGTAAATTCTCTAATTAATTCATTTATTCCATGTAGGAATATCGTATCTAACCACATGTCTCCCTGGTTTAATGTAACTCTTAAACGCCTTGCTAATAAGAAAAAACGCCTTTTCCGCGCTGCAAAGTTGTCTGGCCTCGCTGAGCGCTGGGAGCTTTATAAATCTGTTGTCAATGCTTATAAGGCAGCCATCAAGCAAGCAAAACTGACTTTTTTTAATGTTACCCTTCCTTCAATGTTAGCAAATAGCCCTAAACAATTTTGGAGTGTTATGAACGGGCCTAAAGGAATGACTGTATCGCTCACTGATGTTGGGGGTATTGACATTCCGAAAGCTCAATGTGCATCCATTCTGAACGATGTCTTTGTCAAGGCGTTTACTGATGATGATGATTTAGGTTATCCTATTTTTCCAGACTATGCATTCTTTCCCATGGATCCGCTTGCTTTCGATTACGACGGGATTGTAAAGTTGATCGATAATTTGAAAGTTTCTTCCTCGTGTGGTGTTGACAATATTACCTCTAAATTTCTTAAGAAAACTAAACATTACATGTCAATTTTTCTTACTAACATTTTTGAGCAGTCACTCAACCTTGGTGTCTTACCGGATGATTGGAAAAAAGGGAAGGTGGTTCCACTTCACAAGTCAGGTAACAAACATAATCCTCTTAATTACAGACCCATTTCGTTAACCAGCACCCGTGTAAACTTTTAGAGCACATTATTTATTCTCATTTAGTTAATTTCTTAGATTCAAATTCTTTCTTTTCACCCTCACAACATGGTTTTCGCAAATCTCTCTCTTGTGAGACTCAGCTTTTGTCTTTCACTAATGACCTACTTTCCATTCTTGACCGTGGGTCCCAGGTTGACTGTGTGTTTCTTGATTTCGCCAAAGCTTTTGATAAAGTTTCTCATAAATTCTTACTTTTTAAACTTAGCAAACTTAACATTGATCCTAACGTTTTGTCGTGGATTAAATGTTTCCTAACTAATCGATCTCAATATGTTTGTGCGAATGAAACTAATTCTTCCCTTAGTCCTGTTACCTCTGGTGTCCCACAAGGTTCCGTTTTAGGACCTCTTTTGTTCCTTATTTATATAAATGACTTACCACTGTGTGTATCATCCTCAATAAGCTTATTTGCCGATGACTGTGTAATTTATCGTGAAATAACTAACGATTCTGACGCAACACTACTTCAATGTGACCTGTGTGCTGTATCCGAATGGTGTAACTTATGGAAAATGACTCTTAACACTAACAAATGCAAATCCATGAGGGTTTCCCGTCGGAACACGTCCCCATCACCATACTCGATTTCTAACAACCTACTGGAATCTGTGACGTCTTACAAATATCTTGGTGTTCACATTACTTCTAACGTTTCATGGAAATTACATACTGATCATATTATCGCTAACGCTAACTCTATGCTTGGATATCTGAAAAGAAACTTCTCTTTAGCCCCAATATCATTAAAATTGCTTCTGTACAAAACTCTGGTTCGATCAAAATTAGAGTACGCCTCGTCAATCTGGGACCCCGGGCATACAACGCTTGTGACTAACGTTGAAGCTGTTCAAAATCGTGGAGTACGTTTTATCTATTCTAACTATCATCGCACCGCTAGTGTATCATCTATGAAAACCTCATTGTCCCTGCCTCTTCTTTCCTTACGGCGAAAAATATCTCGTCTATGCCTTTTCTACAAAATTTATCATTTCAACGCTTCACTAAAAGATAAGTTATTCCTTAACCCCGCATATATCTCTTCACGCATTGATCATCGTTTCAAGGTCGGCATTCCTCACTGTGAGACATCAGCATTCAACGACTCCTTCATACCAAGAACGTCTTCTGAGTGGAACCACCTTCAAGCATCTTTAGCAGCCATCCCATCACTTGATTTATTTAAAGAAGCGCTTACTAATCACTTTTGTTAATATTTTGTCGAATTGATTGTGTTTTAATCACTGCCTTTTACGTTTGTATTTTTTTTTTGAGTGAATTCTTATATGCCCCGCCCCCTCTGTAATGCCCTATGGGCCCTGAGGGTATTGAAATAAATAAAAAATAAATTGTGTTGAATGTGAATGTTCCAGGTAAGGTCATCACTTAAAAACCGAGCGTTTTTGTAAGTTTCAATATTACAAAAAAAAAATAAAAACGAACGGAGTTTAGAACAATAGAGCTTTTATATGATGTAGAGATCGGTGCTCGGTCCTACTTTAATCTTTCCTGCGTAAAATAGGTACGATCAAATGAGAGTTGAACGCCATGATATATAAGTGATGAATCAGTTTCGATAGCATCATTCCCATTTAAGTATATATGTGGAGTGGATTATGGTTTTGGGGTAAATGTTAAAATTTCCGTTTTGTTAGTATTTTTTTATTAACCACGTGACGCACAGCTCCCAGATAATGCGCAAGTCATCCTGCAAAATTTTATAACCCAGAGGATCAACACCGCCCACAAGATAAGGCAGTAGTGCTGATATTCTTGCGTCACCAGCGGAGGCCAATGCTGGACACAGATTGGAAACGAGCGTTGCGTCAGCACTCGGCTTCAAGCCAAGTTTGAGGCAAACGTTGACGCAATCATTGTATCCAATCTGTGACCAGCGATGACGACTTTTTTATCAGCACTAAGGCTTTGTGATCCAGGAGGTGTTGAGGGGAACCATATATTACGTTATATATGCTCTTCAGAGCCTTGTGTTTGAAAATTTAGAAGAAATTCGAAAATGTCTGCAATGAAATTGCTCAATAAATACATTTTTTAAAAAAAATGTGGGCAGTGGTGAAGTGCAAAATTCGGAAAAATACAATAACACCAAAATGTGTCCCCACAATTTTTTCTTTTATTGAGTCAAGTCGGCAAAGCTCTTGCGAGTTGTAGTTGCTTGTTGTCCAGTAGCATGCAGTTGTTCCATTTCTGTGGGCATAAAGAGCGATAAAATTTTGAACAAAACAAGTTACAGTTTATGCTTCTACAAAGTGTGTGAATTGTTTAATGCAAACAAAATTTGATCAGACACGAAATGAATCGAGGCCGTGCTAATGTTGCGGAGCTGTTGGCGCAGGCATTTATTTCGATGTGCAGTGAGTGTGCTTCCATAGCCGGGTATATTTAATCGACTGCTTTACTGAGGTAGGCATTGACTAGATTAGTGATTAGGCTTTGAGGGTCGCAAAATTGCCTTTAATGTTTTATAAAGAAAGCACCAAGAGAGCAGCGGAAGTCACGAGAAAGCTCGTTTTTTTAGGGATTCAGTTGGTAGAGCGAGTTCACGTGAGGTCCATGAAGTTTGTGTGTTTGTTTGCAACCCTTATAACTCGTGAAATATAAAAAAAAGTAATATAAATGATATCCGCTTGAAGCATATTGGCTTAAGAGAAGAGATAAATTTGATTTTGCATGCGTTTCACTCAGCAACAAATTCCTGCACCGGGCTACATGAAGAATTAACGCCACTTTGTCTTGCGCTCTTGCCCAACTAGAGAGCAGAATGGAAAAAATAAATTACGAGTGAGGGACTGTATAGTTCCTGCTATTCTAAGCACATTGCTAACTATCGTAGAGCACCAAGAGAAAAAGAAAAATATTACTAAGATTTGTAATTTTTAAAACTGTTGTTCTTTAGTCAATTTGTGCTCAGGAGAAAAACGAACTATCAATAACTTGCCTTTCACATGACTCGAAATTACCAAATGAAGGTCGTATGCCACTGCAGCTTAGTCTCAGCAGTGTAGAATATGTTAAACTTTTGCATCTGGTTTTAGTGTTAATATAGAAACTCAGCATTATTTGTGAACCAGAAACTTTATTAATAGGAGTTTTATAAATAAAATATTGGGTTTACAGATGGTAGCCGAGTCCGTAGCCGTAGGTGCTCAGGCCATGGCCGTAGCGAAGTCCGTAAGTGCCGAGACCGTAGCCGTATCCGAGCCCGTAGCCGTGAGTTGGGACCGCGTGGACAGCCGAGAACGCCGGGGCAGCGAAGGCGGCGACCTTGGCGACTGCAGGTACGGTTTGGACAGTGGCCACAGCCGGGGCCGTGTGGACGGAGGCGTAGCGGGCGACCGGGGTGGCCACAGGGTGCTGGCTGCGGTAGCTGCTCACGCTGGACACGTGGGACACGGCTGCTCCGTGGTGGACGGCGGTGACGGCTGGGGCCACGACTCTGCTGTACACTGGAGCGGCGTGGTAGGCTGCCACCGGGGCTCTGTAGCTGTACAAGGGACTGGCGTAGCCGGCAAAGGCGCAGCTAGCTAGAGCCACGAGAAGGGAGGCACGGATCTGGAAGTGAAAAAAAAAAAATATATATATATATGAACTTATAATATGCCTAGACTTCAAGGGAAGTCAACTAAACAGCAAGGATAACATCAAAGTTCCTTTAAAATGCTTATTTGTTTTTCGCAAGAAACAGTTTAAGAAACAGCTCTGAACTGGTTTTTGATTCTTGCTTTAATTTATATATCGGTTGCCAGTGAAAAAATGTTAGGAGCAAACCGGTTGAACCCCGTCTTTTTTGGATTTATATAAACGCAATGCGTTTGTGAAAGGGTTTTAGTTGTTTCGCTTTATAGCTATAAACGTAATTTTGTGTAAGTGTAATAAATTTCAGTAACAGTGATGTCTAAAACGTTCTCGATTACGTACTTGAATCGTGTGAAGCCAAATTTAAGAACGATCTACCTGAGCAAGCAAATGGTAACGTCTTCTTATGTGCGCCTAAAATGTGTCAAACGAATACTTACGGCGAACATGATGGTTTGTAGTTCTGCTGGGTCTGCACAACTGGTAGTGACCAGCAGCAAGTAGCCGCTCTTTTTATACATCTAATTTGGCCAGAAAGGGAAGGGGACGGGAAGGGGAAGCCCGAGTAGGCGGGGCGAGTTTTGCTATCAATTAATAAACAGGCGCACCTTTTGCAGTCTATAATTATGCGTGTTTGGGTCACGTACGATGATTCCTCTAACGTTAGTCTTGCCTGTTCAATGTTGATTTTTCCAGAGTCAAGTTCAGTAATCTTCGCAACGCCGATAAAAGAGGAGTGTTGACATCCTCTCGTAACTGAACGTGACGGGCAAGTAAACGTGCGTAGCTGCTTATTGGAAAGAAGCGGTCTACGGAGGTGTTGTGTACGTACTACATAGGGGACATAAGAATTCAGAAAATGTAACAGAAACACAAGACGTTGAAACATGCTATAGGATTGGAAAAGAGGACACGACCATATTTTGTTAAGTGCCTTGGTATGAGTTGTGTATTCACAGACTACGATTTGTCCGAAAAAAAAATACCGCTCTGTTTACGCCGTGAGGCATGCTTGGAAGGATGATGAATATGGAAACTAACTCTATTTTCCGAGAGTTTTTTATTGATATATAATGAAAAATTAGGGTTGCGGTTTCGAATCCCGTGCCATTGCGTGGGATCTGCAAGGGATGTCAGCTTGGCCATGCACGCGGCATTTTTTTATTGAATGGAAGCATCGTTAGTCACTGTTAAGTGCCTTCAGACGCACGATGAATGAAACTAACATGTCTTTTGGTGGAAATATTGGAAACCTCGCAATTCGAGGAGTGTTTAGGAAATACTTTCCTTTTAAGGCACATGCTCAGGAACTTGGTACACACATTGCACTTGTTGCACAATTATGAAGAGCCAGGCACAGGGCATTATGATAAATTTTACCATAAACCGTTAAAGGCGACTGTAATTACTAAAACATCATAATAATAATTAAAAATAAAATTCAACAAAATACGACAGATAGCTACTTTTATAATTGATATGAAAGAAACGGGTATCTGTGGGTTCTCCATTGATATGTTTGCTGTTATGGTGCGCTTACAAAGGCAAATTGTGACACGCTCTTACTTTTTTTATACATTTAACTGTAGCACTTTAGACTACTTTTTTTTATCAAATTCAATACGCTAATTGACCCAAATATAGGCACCCGAGTGTTGCATGCGCTTGTTATCGAGCAGGGAAAGTGGGTGAAGGGATTTTTTTTTATACTCCCTGTGTGATGAGCGGCAAATGAACTAAGAAAACAGACCGAAAGGCGCTGTCGAAAAGAGAAAAGAAGACGGAGGGGGGCGGTGTGAATTGGACGAATAACAGTGAAGCTTCATGACCGTCGGAACGTCGACATGAAGAAAAGTTCCGTTTTCCTGGAACCGCCAACCCACAGGGGAGACTAGGTGGAACTCTGAGGCACAACGATGCCGCTTCGTGATCGACGAACCGTCAGTATCTTGGAGGAACCTTTGAAGAAGACTTCCACGATACTCTGAAGGAGAAAGCTGCGACCTCCATGAGTGCCACCGACTGCACAGTACCGATGCCGATGCCGACTTCACGGACCGAACCGATGATGGGCCATTCAATGAACTACCCCGCTCTTGCGCGAAACTCCTGATCTTACTTTAGATCCTTTCG
>JABSTQ010004975.1:0-25953 GCA_013358835.2 Ixodes persulcatus
GGTTACTTTTGTTTTAAGTAGTACAAATTATGTTAAGGTTTTGCAGCTTCAATAAACATAGTGGAGGTATTCGGCACCGTGACCTATTGCTGGTTTTACGTTTCCTATATTATGCTAAAAAATTGCTGCATGAATTTAACCTGTTAACGTTTGTATTTGTACCATTCTTTAATAAGATGTTGGGCAATCCATACTGTTAAATATGCTACGTGTGTTAAATAGGCTACGTTTATTTACATATAAGCATCATATCACCAGGAGTATGATCTGTGCAGAATTTTATTACAAAACATCCTAAATATTGTTTATTGTACATTAAGGTATTGCACATAATGAATACAGTTGCTGCACAGAATATCTACATGTTCCAGAAAAAATCTGCGGTTGGGGGCCACCGTAGAAGTAGGCAAAGTGAGTTGGCTACATTAGAGAGATCTAAAAGTTCCTGGGATCACTGCCACTGAAAAACAGGCTGCAGTCTCTTACAGCCATGGTCACTTGTGTGCAATTCTCCTCACTTGGTTTCCGACACGCAGTGCAAAAATCCTACAGAATGGGACCTGTTTGAGGAGGCTTCTGGAAAAGCCAGCAATAAAAGAATTGTGTGGGGTCGACGAGGATAACTCAATAGACAGCATCAAGGCCACCACTCTATTGACCCCAACGTTACTAGAACACTCAGTGGGAAACTTCCATAGAGCCTGCCCTGAACAAGTGGCACCAATCCGTATTCGCGAAACGAGCTGATGCCGATCTCAACGCCGACATATTTCCCGCAGCGGCCACTCGGGGAACAGCAGGGCTGTTTGCATTGGTTCGCGAGTATCGCAGTGGATAGCGTCTGCTCTAACTGTTCTATTTTGGCGTTAATTGGCCATTTTGGCGCCGAAACATATACGGTGGAAGGGGTTTCAGGGATTCCAACCCATGTCTCCAAGCGGACGCGCCGCGAATTACTTCCGAAATTAGGACCCGCCCAGGTCGGGACGCGCTACCTGAAATCACCGGTGAGGCATGGTTGTATAAAAACAATATTATTCGTGCCGCAAAACCTTGTAAATTGTAAACTAAAAGTTTTAGAAAACATCACGCGCCTGTTATCTGTACTAATCCTGAATAAACGTTCCTAAAAGAATTTTTTTTTTCCGTTTGTGTTACGCAAAAACGTGCTTTCTGGAGCTCAAGGTCACCACAGTAAAGAAAAAGGATTAAGCCACCATCTTGGCACCTCGAGCCTGCGACGTTCGGTACTCTGCAAACATTCAGTGACTCTAGGTGCAGCCATATAAGGCAACTTTCATGTTTCAACTCGTCGCTAAAAGGTGATGCTGTTATCGTATTTAGCTCAGTCTCGGTGGACGCCAGAAGCCCAGGTTTCAATGGTGAGTTTCCCAACTGATGTTCTAGTAACATTGATTGACCCCAAGAGACCTGATACCAGTGGCAATGTCAGTGATGATGCCATGAGATCCAGAACAGGCCGACGAATCAGTGGTGTAAGGGCCAGCGCAAGCAGTAATGTGCAGCTGTCAAGAGTGAAAAGGAAGAGGCTACTTCGCTGTAGAAAAGGCTTCGGCTCGGTTTTGAAGAAGCCCGACATTCTCCAGTAGAGCACCTAGAAGATGCGAGAGTCACCTGCAGCAGCAGTGCTGGTATTCGATAATAAAATAGCTGAGCAAGGAGCTCTAATCTATATAGCTGTTGTATTTAATAGTCACAGATCAAACAAATTTGCCTTAACAGTAATGACTTGTGATATTCGTCTTTATCGGAACTTTCCATTATTATAACCTTTTTATACCACACAACTGCAGGCTGCGTGGAATAAAAAAGTTGCATTCTCTTTTACCAAGCCTGGCAAATTAGGCGTTTGCGTTTAGGCAGTGTTTATTTCTTTTTGAGATAATGGGATAATACGCTATGCTGTACATGAGAAGTTTAGCCAGTGCAGCGTGACTACTAGCCTTGTGATACGCAACGCACATTGGTACGATGCTTAGACATATCAAAATGGGCGGGGGCAACTCCATCTTGATAGCAAGATTGTACTGAATTTACTGCACCTTCCACAATTGGCCGTAGTATAAAAATTTGCACATGACTGCGGCATCTGCATTTGGCAGGGATCGGTGAAGCACTGATTGACCACGAGTCCTAGCCGAATGCTGACTCGCCACTTTTGTCCAATCAACGTGTCGCGGTGCCGCGGCTGACCAACGAGGGTAGTTGATGTAATAAATTCCCTAGGCCTGTCTCGCTTCGAGGTGGTGCTGGCAAGGGAACTGAACTTCGGATTCCTGGGTTCTGCAGGAAGAGTTTTCCTCCCACGTGCTCCCAGCTGCAGTGTACTAACGCACCCTGCCACGAGTCCCCCACCACCATAAGCTTAGATACTATTTTCATGAAAGATAGAAGTGGCATGCATCTCACACCGATTTGTACAGTCACTGTTGAGCGAGTGTTGTACTATAGTAATCCTTTCACCACCAAACACGAAACCACTCCTTTCACCACCAAACATGAAACCGCTTTGTAGAATCAGACTTTATCGTCGTTTTGCCATAGGCTTCGGCCGTATGCACCGAGTTACTGGATAACCATCTACCTCTCAACTCTTCCAAATGTTGTCATGCTGGTGAGCTCCAGGAAGACCACTGATAAGTATCCGACGCTGGCTCAAGCTGGCGAAACCCTTCACCGCAGTCAACAAAACAGACTACCTAGAATTATGTTCAACTGGCTCCAGTCCACTGCATGTATCAGCAAGGTGCTATTCAAGGTCAAGTGGATGATGAGGTTTGGCACTTGGGTTTTTGAGGGCACAGGTGCTGGTACCCCAAACAGTTTCCATTTTTGATCATGGATGTTTCTAGTTGTTTTCGCCCTACTATCCCAAGATAAGTGCTAAACAGTGAGCAGCACTTTGATGGCTGACCTGGCAGTGGAATATGCGTAGAGTAGCCCCCTCCGCAAAGCAGTGTACTGAACGTATTATATTTTTTACTGTAGATTTTGAAAGTGATTGGTACTTATAAAACCTGCCACGAAAGTTTCAGTTGTCTTCCTACTTCTTGCGAGACGTCTGGGCACGTTACTTGTCAGTTATCCGTCCAGTAGGGAAAAGGAAAATAACTTGACCCGAAGACTCGGAAACAGATGTCCCGCTGAAGGTTGCCGTCCTGGAAACAAGAATGCAACCTCGAAATTCTCCTATATGGTGAGTCTCATAATCAACGACTACCTTCCAATCGACCGGTGAGCCGTGTAGCTTGTGGAGAGAGATAGCGAAAAACTGTTTTCCTTGTAACCAGTGTTGTGTGTGTGTGCGTAGTTATGCTCTGTCTGCGAGAAAGTTCTTGATGCAAAGGCCAAAAACCTTTCAATGTCGTCTTATCCCACTTGGCTCAGTACAGCTCCCAGCCCGGAGGGAGAGGTTTCGAAGGCCATAACTATGGGACGTGACACATTGTAATGTGCTTGAACAGCAGAGGGTTCTAGCAGCGGCATTGCACGCTTGTACTATCTGCTTCAGTCTTCGTCTAGGCCACCACCTTATCCTTATCCAGAAGGCGATGAAGCGGCTCCAACAGATGGGTGGCCCCCTTCAGAAAACGAAAATAGAAGTTCAGAGCTCCGAAGAACGACAGTAGCTCTGTCTTGCTCGTCGATTCCGGAGCTTTCTTTATGAACTCCACCTTTTCGGCCGAACGACTGACGTCGTTCTTGTTGATACGGTACCACAGGTACAATACTTCCTTGACCCGGAAGGTGCACTTATCAGAATTCAGGGCGCAGGCCGTCGTCTTGGATGCGCTGCGGCACCCTCTGCAGCCGATCGTCGTGTTCAGCTACTTTTTTGTCCCACGATGAAAAATCTACTAAAAAAAAAACCCACACTCCTTCGAGTTCGTTCAAGAGTTTTTTTTCATATAACGCTGCACGATGGAAACAGCCATGGCCACAGCAAACTGTAATCGGGTCACCATGAAAGCCCCTTGTGCGCGTCGTTACAGTCAAGAACAGTGAAGCGTCCTCGTCAACGTTAATTTGCTGATAGGCTTGATTCAAGTCAGGCCGGGAAAATGTTGAGCAACCTCCCAGCCTGCTAGTAGCTGTTCCGGAGTCGGTAGCAGATAAGTCTCCCCTTTGACGAATGTGTTGACTGTTCCCTTGTAGTCACCACAAATTCTTATCTTCCCATTCTTCTTTAGAATCGGGACGATAGCAGTCGCCCTAAGAGAGTGCTTGACAGAAAAGTATATACCTTGTTCTGCCAACTTCTTGATGGCTTCGTCCACTTTCGGCAGAAGCGTGAACGGTACTTTGGCGTGCTATGTGCAATTTGGGTGCGGCTAGATCCTCCACTTCAATTCGTGCCGGCAGACCCTTTGCTTTCCCCAGCTCGGGCATGGACACTTCCGAGAAGTCCTCGAGGAGAGTTGCCACCTTCGTCCGAATGTGTGCTGCTGGCCTACAGCTGGTCGGCTAATGAAGCCCTTTCAAGGAGATGCCAAACGGTTGGAACCTGTCCCATCCCAAAATGCTGATTCCGGCCCTATTCGTGATGAGTAGCGGAAGCTGAGGATCTCTGCCGTCATACTTGACCTGTACTTTCACCTCTCCCACGAGATGCACAGGTTGCTGAGTGCAAGATCGGACCCCTCACGTGCTTGGTCGAAGCGCCTTGTTGGCAGTTCTTAGCTTGCATATTGCATTCAGATTGACAATGGAGCACACGGAAACAGAGCCCACCTGCATACGTACTTGGGTTTCGTTGTCCATGATGGTTGCCATGAACGCTGGCAGGCCACTCGCACTGTGGTAGTGAGTACAGGCTGGCGCGTCCCGATTTTTCAATACTTGTCTTTCCTGGGAGGTTGTGGCTGCACTTGGCTCGGCTCCTTGCCGCTTCCTTCTGACGGCAGGCTCACACGATGTGTTTTTGCTTCGCTTGCAGAAATGGCACTCCGCGTTGCAGAAACCACAGTTCGTAGAGTCACTGTCGCCGTTGCAGCGACAGCCCCGCCGTGTTACCGACTCTCGGGGAGGCTTCGGTGTTCCGTCCTGCTTGCTGATACCCTTGGGCATTTGCTGAATGCAATGAAAGTGGGACGTCAACGGCGCAGGCCACGCCGTTGGTGTTGGACCTTGATGTCACAGGTGGCCGTCGTCGAGCGACCTTCTATGACCTTCGGGAATCCTGGAGCAGTTTGGTTTTCCCGGATGTGTTTAACCATTGAAAGGTTTCGACGGCGCTCACGATCTTCGACCAGTCGCGTCCCAGGACGGATGCGACACTTGGCAGTGGAGTGCCTCAGAACGAGCATGTTGGCGACGGTTCTGTCCTCCGCAGTGAAGTATGACTTAACAGTGCCGACACGCTTTCCCACTGGGGTGGTTAGGTGCACATAATTCCTTGATGTAACGCCAATACAGATTTTCAAGGTACCTGATCACGTCACAGGCATCACCCAAACGGCTGCTGAAGAGTAGTACTTCAGTAGGGATGGTAGCCTGTCTTCAACCGAAGCTCGCGCAATACGTCTACGACGAAGACGGCCTTCTCAACAGCCGGAGACGCTCAAACCAAGATCAATCCATACCTCCGTGGTAGCAACGGCGGAAGCGCTAAACGGCTGCGCAATACGGCATCCAGGATCCCTCGCAGAAGTAGAGGTAAACACGCAGACGAAGATCGAGCGTGAGGGACAGTCAGAGCAAGCAAGCACTACCGAAATCACCGAAAGTACTGATAGCAAACAAGCTGCCTGTTGTACTGGTGGAGCGCGGGAGGATTCGCTTACGAATTGGCTTATCAGGAAGTTGCATTGGCTAGTGGATTTCGCCCGACGCTTCGCCTTATGGTTGCCACAAACCATCTAGGTTTCGTCAGAAATCAAACATATATAAAATTAGTGTGCACTAGTTTCTATTCCGGTTTTCTGTTATATTTTGTTGTCCCAGCAGACAATACAAAAAAGGGTGTTTGGCCGTGTCAAATCTTTTTATTGACGCCATGATTGACGCAATCGTTCACTGTGCCCGAAGCGACTTTGCGACGGCAATCGCAATAAATAGTGCCTAAATGTATTTTGAGTTCTCAAGACCCATCATGAATGTCATTTGAAGATTTGAATGTCATTTGCGGAAATTGCATTTTAGGTGCCGTCTAACAAGAGTATAACACCGTCTGCGGTGACCCCCAATATCCGTCCCCGTTTCTTATGCGCTCCACCAAATGGCGCCACAGTCGTCGGGGACTACGAGTGGCGTCTGCTACGTGGAGAGTTCACCGTTCAGCGTCTGTAGCGAATTTTTGCGCTTGCTAAACGGTACGTGACAGTTAAACATGGCACTTTGAAGAAGCGGGGAATATTTCTGATGTTATGTAAGGCTTATAACTGTTACAAGGAAGGGCTTCTCGCCGGTCTCATCTTCACTATTATTGGGTATGGCGCATGCTTTCTTTCTTTGCCAAGCGAGAAACTCGTACGTGTTAGGCTGTTGAGATCGCTCACTGGGCTGTGGAACGGTAAAAATTGAAGTATGTAAAAAGCAGGCCCTCGGATTCAAGCGCACTCTCGGTGCTTATCGATCCTTTTGGATTACTGCAGTCAAAAGGCAAATCTTGGATTTTTCTGTATTTTTATATTGTGCTCGTTTGAACATCGCTGTTCCTCAAAATCTTGTGTGAGGTGCCTCCAAAATATATTTTTCTACAGATGTAATACACATCTTAGACACTACAAGATTTGCCAAAATATTGGGGAGGAACATATTTAATTTACACAATTATAACAAGTGGTTTTGTATTCAAGAATAGACAGCACACTTCGATTAACTTTGATTCTATCCGTAGTGGCAATAAATCAAAACGTTTTTTAAATGAGGAACCTGCAGTTTACACGTCATCATCTTGCTCTTTTGGCACAAGAATAACGGCATGTAACAGAATAGAGTTGTAGCATGGCAAATTATTCAAAGCGTAACGTTTTGAAGTCCATTTTTGCATGTTAAATACCTGGGCTTCTATGGAAGCGCTTCCGTTACTCGCTAAGAGATTGCGCAAGCATTCGATGGCACAGATATCTGGGTATCAGCGCTCGTAACAGATAGATAACTTACTTCATGTTTTTATCCAGCTCCATCGATATTTGGGGTCTTACTGAGTACACTATAAGATCAAAATTTTTCTTCGGTGGGTTGGTTCATGTACGAAACACACACCCATACTGTGACTTAGACAACAAGCGCTCAATAAAAAACACACGGGACGAGGAGAGGACGGGACAAGCGCTAACTTTCAACCAAAAAGTTTATTGCCGAACCAGCACTTATATAAGACTGGGCGCATGAAAAGAGTGGAAAAGGAAAGATAAACATCAAAAGAGTGCCAAAGAAGAAAAGTGACGTGCCCACGCCGCGCTTTGTTTTCAGGCGCGCTTTGTTTTCCAGTCACCTAGTCCCGAACCGATTCGCGTGTCTAGGTGGCAGCACATATTCGCCAAGAGGTCTGTTGCGGGGTCAGTCATATATTTCAGGTTCGAATGTTGCTAGGCAGATGGATTTCTTTTAGGGGCGAAGCTCCTTAGGGGCTAGCCATGTCCGTAGGTGTCCGTAGCTCCGGCGTCCGGTGCTCGTGCTCCTGCTCGTGAGCTCACGTGCTCACGAGCACGTGCTCACGTGCTCGTGTAGGGCAAAAAAAAAAATAAAAAAATAAAAAAATAGAAAATAAAAAAAATGAAAGCAAAAAAAGATGAAAAAAAAATCTGCGCAGTCGACAGGATTCGAACCTGTGCGGGGAGACCCCAATGAATTTCTAGTCCATAGCCTTAACCACTCGGCCACGAATAGGGGACGAGTAGGGGGTTCTGAGATGTGGTAGTAACTCAAGAGCTGGGGATGTCATGGATGAAACCAGCGCCTCCTCTATGGGGTAATGCCTGGCAAGAGAGGCCGAAGAGCAGGTTCATGCCCTCTCCTAACTTCCTCTCTCGCTGGATGCGCCTTGCCGCTAGGGGCGCTCGTATCCTACTGCTCTCTGCTTTCCGCGCGTGGCAATGAAGACGGCTGGCAACCCTGGTCAAGGCAAGAGAGTCCGAAGAGCAGGTTCGGGCAGGTTCATGCCCTCTCCTAACTTCCTCTCTCGCTCGATGCGCCTTGCCGCTAGGGGCGCTCGTATCCTACTGCTCTCTGCTCTCCGCGCGTGGCAATGAAGACGGCTGGCAACCCTGGTCAAGAGCGGGATCTGACAGGCATTACCCCATAAAGGAGGCGCTGATGAAACGTTGCATGTAGCCGCTCAACTTCTATACAGGAGAGGGCGCTGCGGTCGAATGCGTATATAATCACGTTAAACTTTGCATGCATTGGCTCAACATTTATAGACGAGAGGGCGCTGCGGTCAAATGCTCAAATGCGTATATAGCCACGTTCCATACCACACATTCTCTTTCTGACATGTATGAAAACGAACGAAAGGCTAGGCATGCTGCGGCTCAGCGTCTACGCAGACAAGCACCACCAGAGCTTCGCCCCAATCAACATATCATTCACCACGTGGAGATGCGGTCAATTTTTTTTTTTTTTTTTTTTTTTGTAAATTGAGCCACGGCGGCGTTCGCAACTTAGAGCCTCAGGTGCGTTGGCTGGGAGCAATTCCGTGATTGCTGACGGCACCGGAGGTTTTCGCGGAGGACACTCATGCAATTTCTTGGGGAGGTTCCCGCTAAAGTTGTTTATATGTGGTTCGGCGTCTCTCTGAAGGACTGTCCTTATTCGCGACTCCAGCTTGTTCCTCGCCCTCTCGCGGCGGGAACAGGAAGCACTCTAGTGAAGGTCTCCCGATCCTCCTACTCAACGGGCATGGCGCAACTGCTCTCGATTATGGTTCGAGAACAGTGATTTCTGAGTTAAAGTCCGAAAAAGTAGCTCCAACCAATATTTGAAAGGCAACTCGACGTTTCAAAATCAACTCGATTTTTCTTCAAGGGTGACTGAAGGCACACGGGACAGCAGCAGCTCCTAACCTCTTCGTCTTCAAGAAATAAACGAAAAGAAAATAAAAAGAATAAAAAGGAGAAATTAGGAAATTGAAAAATCGTAAAATCACTTTTTAGTTATGGAGATGGTCATCTCTTCAACTTTTTCGTCAGGTCACGGAGGCCATGTGCGTACACTTTAGGTTTCCTGGCGTATGCTGGGTTTGCCACGATTCCAAGAAAAGTCGGCTTTGAAGATTAGGCTATGTGCCCACCACGTGCGCGTTCGCGAATTCAATGCGATGGTCAAGGGTATCGCAATGTTCGGCGATGGCATGGCGCTCAGTGTCAAACTTCCGCACGTCGTTCTTGTGTTGGCGGATGCGCTCGGGAAAGTTCTTCGTCTCGCCGATGTAGGTTGCGGGGCACTCTGCGCAAGGAATGGTTTAAACCACGCCCTGTGCTTTTTCTTTTGGAAGATGATCTTTCGGTCTTGGCATAAACCTTCCCAGTGTGGACGTGGGCCACCAGAATTGCGTCGCGCGCATCAGCGTTCCCTACGTAAAGGGAACCAGCGAAGAGCTCATGCGAGCGCTTCGCTGGTTCCCTTTACGTTGGGAACGCTGATGCGCGCGACGCGATGGGGCTGTTTTTCTTCTACTAGCATCTGGTTTTGTCTGGCGAGACCTTGGCGTCGGGCGATGCGCTCAATGAATCTACTAGAGTAGCCATTTTACCTTAGATCTTCAATTATGATCTTCTTCTCCTTCTTTTTATCGGTTTCCGACGAGCAGGTAGTCGTTGCCCTATGCAGGAGGGTCGAAATCACTGAGGCCTTATGACTCATTGGATGGTTAGAGTCAAAATCGAGGTAGCGTCCGGTGTGTGTGGGCTTTCGGTACACCTTAAACGTCAGATCTTGCCCTCGTCGGTTCACCAGCACATCAAAAAACGGCAAGGTGCCATCCGTCTCACATTCCACGGTAAATTGAATATCCGGCTCGATAGAGTTGAGGTGTGGCAAAAACGTAGTCACGTCCAGTTTTTTGAGAATGCAGAAACAATCATCCACATAGCGCATGAATACTTTGGGGCTGCTGGGGAAAGACCTCAGCGCTTTTTGCTTAATTCTTTCCATCGTGAGGTTCGCCGTTGTAACCGAGATGGCCGCACCCATTGCAGTGCCACCGACCTGTTTGAAAAGTTCCACTTAGAAGGTGAAGTATGTGCTGCCGAGAAAAAACTTGAGCAGACGGCACAGTTCATCTACGGTGAGGTTGGCTCTTGTGGTCAAGGCGCTGTCTTTTTCGAGGGCTTCGCGGGCTGCAGCAGCTGCAAGGGTAGCTGGGACGTCTGCTCGAGTTTTGTCTCAGCAGCACATACTTCACCTTCAAAGGGTAGCTTTTCGAGGGTTTTTGGGCGGAATGATTGACGGCAAATTTTAAAGTTTGGCCGATAGTAAAATTTTGCGACTTTGATGGCATCACACGTTTTACGAACAATTAATGTCACTTTACTTGAATTTGTCAGACAAGCTGGAACGTTGTCATTAATTTTAGACTATTTTTTATTTATAACCTGATAATTAAGTCATGTAGCAATTTTCACCAGCTATGATAATTTGCCAAACTTGGAACGCTATTGACCTTTCCAAAAAAGAGCGTGTGGCCGGTGCCATCTTGAGTGTTCGTGCGTATGGCGCGTGTTTTCCTCGCTTTCCGAAGCGACGAACACGCACGTGCTGGGCTGTGAAGATCGCACGCTGGACTGTGATTTTGTAAACATTGGAAAGGTCTATAGTTGTTCGCCCGTTTTTAAGTTAGGTCATACGCAAAAAATTATATTAGTGCTTGACAAACTACGTATCTTAATTGCATTATTATTAATGCAAAGTGCTGCAATGTAATCCCCAATAAACACCCCAATAGCAGAAGTACGCCATTTAACCATTATTGTCTTTAAAGAAAGGTCTAATTGTTTTCTTCTTTTTAGCATATAAAAATCTCTGACAGCGTTATCAAGGCAGACCTAAACGTTGGATATATTATAATGTTCTATGCATCACACCTTCAATTAAAAACCGCACAAACTTCTGCCGTCTGTGCCGGATTCTATTTCTGACTTTTCTTAGTGAGAACAGCGTGTCTTAATTTATACTTTTTGCGAACATTTTTTAAACTCGTCACCCGTTTTGATATTTTGTAAAATATGAATTGAATCGGTTATTCTTGGAATGAAAGTAAAGCTTTTAAAGCAATTACACATCTAAATGGCCAAAACACCCACTTAAAAAAACCCTGAAAAGAAAAAAAAAATGTTTTTCTTAAAACAATCTGGTTTGGACACGCGTGTAAAAAAAAAACAAATTACTCAAACAAATGTTTAGAGCAATATAGAGGGCGAGAGATTTATTTGAAATTCTGCTGGCGAAGTTCATGACGTCACTGGTCATTCCGGAATGACCATCTCGGCCGTGAAGGCGAAGCCACTCCGCCTCTCCTCCACGAGCCCGAAATGAAGACAGAGAAAACAAGTGGAAAGGAGGTGACTGCCGACTAAATCGTGTTTAAAATGCAACTAATGCAAAGGTGCAAGCGAGCTGGACAAGAATGACAATAATAACCCCTGGAGAAGGGGAACAAAGGGGCAGAGGACAAACACAAATCTCCAACACAGCTAGGTGACTGGTGCGCGACCGAAAAAATCCGCCTTGTCCGGGTATCAAACCCGGGACCTCTTCATTTCCAGTGGAGCGCTCTACTAACTGAGCTAACCAAGGGTTAAATGTCAGTAGAGCAAACGGGTTTTATCAGCTGCCACCAGTCTAACACCAACAAGGGTGAATGGCATACATTTTAAAGGTTATGATTAAAACCGAGTCTGGCGCCGTCAATATTCCTCTAAACAATTTTTTTTCACGTAAAATTATTTTTTTTTACACCCGTGTCCCGACCAGACTGTTTAAAAATCACTTTTTGTTTCAGGGGCTTTTTAAGGGGAAATACTGGTCTTCATTTTTTTAATTTATCGTGGTGAAATTGGGTATACTGATTTATTTTGCAGTCGTTATTTCAAATGTGCAATTAGTTTTTCAATTGCTTTACTAGATCATGTGTAATCAATAAATTTGTAAGTTTAAATATAATTTTTTTACGGGTCGTTAACGTCACATTCTTCAGCATAAATCAGAAATTTTACAAGACATGTTTTCTGCGGTGATGCTATTTTAAGCCTGATTTAATGATATTACATTAGTAAAAACATTTCCAATCAAGTTGCACAAAACGGGAGGCTATATCTTTTTTAGACTAATTAATTAAAATGATTGTATGTCATATAAAGCAACAAAAAGAGCACCACCATACAAAGCATGTCTTGGTGAATGCTATTCTATAAATATTTCTGATATATATTGAAGAATTTTGCGCTGACGACCCGTAAGGATAACCTAGTTAAAATTACAAATTTATTGATAACTTAGGATCTAGTAAAGCTATCTGAACACTAATTTTATATTTGAAATCACCCCTGAGGACTTTATCAGTATTACAAATTTCAGCACGATAAATGAAAATTGCAAAACTTTAAAGACCAGTTTATTATTATTATTTATTATTTCACATGATAACTATCTGAGTGAGCAAAAGCAGCAAAAACACAAAAAGACTAGCGCTGTTTTTTTCATATAAAATTTTTTTATATGAAAACCGCAGCGCCCTCTCCTAACTTCCTCTCTCGCTCGATGCGCCTTGCCGCTAGGGGCGCTCGTATCCTACTGCTCTCTGCTCTCCGCGCGTGGCAATGAAGACGGCTGGCAACCCTGGTCAAGAGCGGGATCTGACAGGCATTACCCCATAAAGGAGGCGCTGATGAAACGTTGCATGTAGCCGCTCAACTTCTATACAGGAGAGGGCGCTGCGGTCGAATGCGTATATAATCACGTTAAACTTTGCATGCATTGGCTCAACATTTATAGACGAGAGGGCGCTGCGGTCAAATGCTCAAATGCGTATATAGCCACGTTCCATACCACACATTCTCTTTCTGACATGTATGAAAACGAACGAAAGGCTAGGCATGCTGCGGCTCAGCGTCTACGCAGACAAGCACCACCAGAGCTTCGCCCCAATCAACATATCATTCACCACGTGGAGATGCGGTCAATTTTTTTTTTTTTTTTTTTTTTTTTTGTAAATTGAGCCACGGCGGCGTTCGCAACTTAGAGCCTCAGGTGCGTTGGCTGGGAGCAATTCCGTGATTGCTGACGGCACCGGAGGTTTTCGCGGAGGACACTCATGCAATTTCTTGGGGAGGTTCCCGCTAAAGTTGTTTATATGTGGTTCGGCGTCTCTCTGAAGGACTGTCCTTATTCGCGACTCCAGCTTGTTCCTCGCCCTCTCGCGGCGGGAACAGGAAGCACTCTAGTGAAGGTCTCCCGATCCTCCTACTCAACGGGCATGGCGCAACTGCTCTCGATTATGGTTCGAGAACAGTGATTTCTGAGTTAAAGTCCGAAAAAGTAGCTCCAACCAATATTTGAAAGGCAACTCGACGTTTCAAAATCAACTCGATTTTTCTTCAAGGGTGACTGAAGGCACACGGGACAGCAGCAGCTCCTAACCTCTTCGTCTTCAAGAAATAAACGAAAAGAAAATAAAAAAAAATAAAAAGGAGAAATTAGGAAATTGAAAAATCGTAAAATCACTTTTTAGTTATGGAGATGGTCATCTCTTCAACTTTTTCGTCAGGTCACGGAGGCCATGTGCGTACACTTTAGGTTTCCTGGCGTATGCTGGGTTTGCCACGATTCCAAGAAAAGTCGGCTTTGAAGATTAGGCTATGTGCCCACCACGTGCGCGTTCGCGAATTCAATGCGATGGTCAAGGGTATCGCAATGTTCGGCGATGGCATGGCGCTCAGTGTCAAACTTCCGCACGTCGTTCTTGTGTTGGCGGATGCGCTCGGGAAAGTTCTTCGTCTCGCCGATGTAGGTTGCGGGGCACTCTGCGCAAGGAATGGTTTAAACCACGCCCTGTGCTTTTTCTTTTGGAAGATGATCTTTCGGTCTTGGCATAAACCTTCCCAGTGTGGACGTGGGCCACCAGAATTGCGTCGCGCGCATCAGCGTTCCCTACGTAAAGGGAACCAGCGAAGAGCTCATGCGAGCGCTTCGCTGGTTCCCTTTACGTTGGGAACGCTGATGCGCGCGACGCGATGGGGCTGTTTTTCTTCTACTAGCATCTGGTTTTGTCTGGCGAGACCTTGGCGTCGGGCGATGCGCTCAATGAAGCTACTAGAGTAGCCATTTTACCTTAGATCTTCAATTATGATCTTCTTCTCCTTCTTTTTATCGGTTTCCGACGAGCAGGTAGTCGTTGCCCTATGCAGGAGGGTCGAAATCACTGAGGCCTTATGACTCATTGGATGGTTAGAGTCAAAATCGAGGTAGCGTCCGGTGTGTGTGGGCTTTCGGTACACCTTAAACGTCAGATCTTGCCCTCGTCGGTTCACCAGCACATCAAAAAACGGCAAGGTGCCATCCGTCTCACATTCCACGGTAAATTGAATATCCGGCTCGATAGAGTTGAGGTGTGGCAAAAACGTAGTCACGTCCAGTTTTTTGAGAATGCAGAAACAATCATCCACATAGCGCATGAATACTTTGGGGCTGCTGGGGAAAGACCTCAGCGCTTTTTGCTTAATTCTTTCCATCGTGAGGTTCGCCGTTGTAACCGAGATGGCCGCACCCATTGCAGTGCCACCGACCTGTTTGAAAAGTTCCACTTAGAAGGTGAAGTATGTGCTGCCGAGAAAAAACTTGAGCAGACGGCACAGTTCATCTACAGTGAGGTTGGCTCTTGTGGTCAAGGCGCTGTCTTTTTCGAGGGCTTCGCGGGCTGCAGCAGCTGCAAGGGTAGCTGGGACGTCTGCTCGAGTTTTGTCTCAGCAGCACATACTTCACCTTCAAAGGGTAGCTTTTCGATGGTTTTTGGGCGGAATGATTGACGGCAAATTTTAAAGTTTGGCCGATAGTAAAATTTTGCGACTTTGATGGCATCACACGTTTTACGAACAATTAATGTCACTTTACTTGAATTTGTCAGACAAGCTGGAACGTTGTCATTGATTTTAGACTATTTTTTATTTATAACCTGATAATTAAGTCATGTAGCAATTTTCACCAGCTATGATAATTTGCCAAACTTGGAACGCTATTGACCTTTCCAAAAAAGAGCGTGTGGCCGGTGCCATCTTGAGTGTTCGTGCGTATGGCGCGTGTTTTCCTCGCTTTCCGAAGCGACGAACACGCACGTGCTGGGCTGTGAAGATCGCACGCTGGACTGTGATTTTGTAAACATTGGAAAGGTCTATAGTTGTTCGCCCGTTTTTAAGTTAGGTCATACGCAAAAAATTATATTAGTGCTTGACAAACTACGTATCTTAATTGCATTATTATTAATGCAAAGTGCTGCAATGTAATCCCCAATAAACACCCCAATAGCAGAAGTACGCCATTTAACCATTATTGTCTTTAAAGAAAGGTCTAATTGTTTTCTTCTTTTTAGCATATAAAAATCTCTGACAGCGTTATCAAGGCAGACCTAAACGTTGGATATATTATAATGTTCTATGCATCACACCTTCAATTAAAAACCGCACAAACTTCTGCCGTCTGTGCCGGATTCTATTTCTGACTTTTCGTAGTGAGAACAGCGTGTCTTAATTTATACTTTTTGCGAACATTTTTTAAACTCGTCACCCGTTTTGATATTTTGTAAAATATGAATTGAATCGGTTATTCTTGGAATGAAAGTAAAGCTTTTAAAGCAATTACACATCTAAATGGCCAAAACACCCACTTAAAAAAACCCTGAAAAGAAAAAAAAAATGTTTTTCTTAAAACAATCTGGTTTGGACACGCGTGTAAAAAAAAAAACAAATTACTCAAACAAATGTTTAGAGCAATATAGAGGGCGAGTGATTTATTTGAAATTCTGCTGGCGAAGTTCATGACGTCACTGGTCATTCCGGAATGACCATCTCGGCCGTGAAGGCGAAGCCACTCCGCCTCTCCTCCACGAGCCCGAAATGAAGACAGAGAAAACAAGTGGAAAGGAGGTGACTGCCGACTAAATCGTGTTTAAAATGCAACTAATGCAAAGGTGCAAGCGAGCTGGACAAGAATGACAATAATAACCCCTGGAGAAGGGGAACAAAGGGGCAGAGGACAAACACAAATCTCCAACACAGCTAGGTGACTGGTGCGCGACCGAAAAAATCCGCCTTGTCCGGGTATCAAACCCGGGACCTCTTCATTTCCAGTGGAGCGCTCTACTAACTGAGCTAACCAAGGGTTAAATGTCAGTAGAGCAAACGGGTTTTATCAGCTGCCACCAGTCTAACACCAACAAGGGTGAATGGCATACATTTTAAAGGTTATGATTAAAACCGAGTCTGGCGCCGTCAATATTCCTCTAAACAATTTTTTTTCACGTAAAATTATTTTTTTTTACACCCGTGTCCCGACCAGACTGTTTAAAAATCACTTTTTGTTTCAGGGGCTTTTTAAGGGGAAATACTGGTCTTCATTTTTTTAATTTATCGTGGTGAAATTGGGTATACTGATTTATTTTGCAGTCGTTATTTCAAATGTGCAATTAGTTTTTCAATTGCTTTACTAGATCATGTGTAATCAATAAATTTGTAAGTTTAAATATAATTTTTTTACGGGTCGTTAACGTCACATTCTTCAGCATAAATCAGAAATTTTACAAGACATGTTTTCTGCGGTGATGCTATTTTAAGCCTGATTTAATGATATTACATTAGTAAAAACATTTCCAATCAAGTTGCACAAAACGGGAGGCTATATCTTTTTTAGACTAATTAATTGAAATGATTGTATGTCATATAAAGCAACAAAAAGAGCACCACCATACAAAGCATGTCTTGGTGAATGCTATTCTATAAATATTTCTGATATATATTGAAGAATTTTGCGCTGACGACCCGTAAGGATAACCTAGTTAAAATTACAAATTTATTGATAACTTAGGATCTAGTAAAGCTATCTGAACACTAATTTTATATTTGAAATCACCCCTGAGGACTTTATCAGTATTACAAATTTCAGCACGATAAATGAAAATTGCAAAACTTTAAAGACCAGTTTATTATTATTATTTATTATTTCACATGATAACTATCTGAGTGAGCAAAAGCAGCAAAAACACAAAAAGACTAGCGCTGTTTTTTTCATATAAAATTTTTTGAAGATATTGTATGTTACCTCTGAGGTGTATAAAAGGCCCTGTCGTTAGGAACACGGAACTCCCAAAATATTGTGAAGTGCCTCGATCGGACGCGTAAATCACAAAATAAAGTTTGAGCGAACAATTTCTTTAGCTCAAGAATTAAGCTGTTAGACACGTCTTGAGTTTCTCGAAAAAGCAAAATTATGAGCTATTTCAAAAAATTAATCCGAAATAGAAGTTAGTTTCGGGTTCGTTCCTGAAAGAAAACAAAAAAAAACACTGAGACCCCCCAAACTTTTTTTTAAATTTTTTGCCAGGCTATTTTAAATGGTGTCAGAAGACTACTGAATCAATATTTTGCTACAGCGTCCTGTACTCGTATAGTTTAAGGAACTATAAGAAAAAAAACGCACCATCTCGAAACGAAACTTGAATCTGAAGAAGAAGAAATATAGAGGAGGAGAGTGTTGCCGGAAGTCACGTGGCTACAATCAACCGCCTTTCCTGTTTTTTTTTC
Organism: Ixodes persulcatus; assembly: GCA_013358835.2. NCBI lineage: Eukaryota > Metazoa > Arthropoda > Arachnida > Ixodida > Ixodidae > Ixodes > Ixodes persulcatus. The sequence goes on from JABSTQ010004975.1 coordinate 17,754, forward strand.
TTCGATTTTCTGTCCGTGCAAAGCGTACGAAAAACGCGCACATCGCACGTCGCACAAAAAACGCAAAGAGCTTTAAAAACGCGACTGCGCGTTTTTAAAGCTCTTAAAGCCCATACGCACCTTCGTGTTTGACCGGGTTTGAGTGCGTTGCGGCGTCCTTGCTGCCAGAAGCGGACGCTTGCAGTACGACGCGCGCCGTCCCACCAGGCTCGGTAGCGCGACTCAAGAAAGTAGAGACTCGCTCAAGTTTCCAAAGCGATTCGGTGCGTTCGACCAATCAGAAGCCGAGATAGAAGAGGAAGGTCACGTGTTCGTTCGCACCACTCGATAATGCGTATCCGGTTCTCCGTTTGCGGAACCTGCTTTTTCGTTTTGGGGAGCGGTGCGGAATGCGCGAGCGAGTTTTTAAAAGACTGCGATGGTCCAAGCCGGGCAGAATGTCGGGGAAGCCAGCGGGATTGCCCCAAGATCGAACACTTCGACGCTGTTGCCGGAAGCCGCCATGTTACCGTGGATTTCGCTCGCTATTGGTGCGCCGCTAACGACGATGGCGCGCTCTTTTGGCTCTTGACCCCGCTCGACTGCGTGTCAACGCAACTGTGTGTACACGTTTGGCTCAAGCTCTCTTCGCAACGCTATGCGTCCGTTCGCCGCTACGGAACGCACGGCGCTCAAACGCAAATGTGCGTATGGGCCTTTATCAATTCGGGTTTCGTAAGACGAGCGATGTCTTCAGCCAGAAGAAGGGGCGACGACTGGGCGACATCTCCGTGCGAATCAGCTTGGTGGCCGGGCGTGTCGTACGAAATAAATCCTTACAGTTTTGATAGGTAAAATATTTTAGAGCGCAGCTCTTAGGCGCCCGTTTCTGACTTGAACGGCGTCGGCGTCGTCGACGCAACGAGGTCTGAGAGGAGGAGGAGGGGAAGGGGAAGGGAGGAGGAGGAAGGAGAAGAGAGGAGGGGAGGAGGGAGAAGGAGGGGGAAGAGGAGGGAGGAGGAGGGAGAAGAGGAGAAGGGAAGAGGGTAGGTGGAGGGAGGAGGATGAGAAGAGGAGGGAGGAGGAGCTTCAAGGATAAGGACAGGAGGGGGAGGAGGGGAGGAGGTGAACCAGGAGGAGGAGGAAGAAGAGGAGGGGAGGAGGAGTAGCAGGGAGGATGAGGAGGTGAGGGGGTATACCCTCCCCTCAGTACCCTTCCCTCCTCTTCCTCAGGAGCTGCGCTCTAATTTGGCCTTACAGGGTGTTGTAAACGTCTTTAATTTTTTCTTTCATATCTAGACAGATTCGCCGGTACTGCGAAAAACTGTTCAGAAGTTGAGGTCCCACGCCTGTCGTCCGCCGCCGTCGCTTAGTCCGCTTCGTTCAGGCGTCCCGCCCGCGATATAACGCCATGTTGCGAAATACGCAGAGAATGCACACAGTGCTTCCGGGTCTCCCTGCAACTTTTTTTGCTGCTTTCAATAAACACATTTGCAGTTCTTAGAAGCCACAAGAAATGTGTATAATATTTTTTTATTTTTTTAATATTGAGTGTGTACGTTCGATGACCCAGGAATTGGATTGTATTTGGTGTATGTATCTACAGTCGTCTCGAACTCATTTGAGTGTGGGGGCCAGATAGCCCACACCGGAAATGTCAAGGGCCAACGTAAGACTGGGGGGGGGGGGGGGGGGGGGGGGGGAGGAGGGGTCCCAAAAAATTTTAAAGAGAAAAAAACCTCGTGCTCTATGCTATTTGCAAGGAATCACAGTTTTGTCAGTGTCATTTTAATATTTGATTTGCTTATATGACTACTTTGGTCTCTGACATGATGTGATAACAAGAATTAAAATTACACCACCCCGCTAACGTTCTGGTATTTTTAATAGAACAAGAGAGCACGTACACTGTCGCTCCCGTTGCTCAATTCACTCAGGTATGGACCCAAGCTCACAATGACTCTAAAGAAACAATTAGTTATTTTGACAGTTCTTGCTTTTCTGCCGATTTTACTACAACACTCTGAACAATCACTTGTCTTGTAATGGTGAATTATGTTTGAAGGCAAGAGTCCAGAGCTCGTAACATTATCTTTGGCAGTTTCTCCTGCTGATCGAGAGTTCGAACCGCCGAGATGGATCCTTCAACGAAGAGCACACTCGCGCTTGCAGCCTAGTAGCTGAATCGTCGTGCATTAAAAAGAAAGCTGACAGGAAAAAATAAATCGAAAGGAAGGGCAAATGAACACAATTAAGTGAAAACTATGTGAATACGTTAAATGAGCAAAGCTACTTTCGGAGCAAAAATGAATCGGCGGGATGAGATCACGATGACGCCTTCCATTTCTTGCGCTCGAGACATGGGAACCGGGACTCGTATGGTAGGGTGTAATGGCAATCACCCTCGCAGCTTTGCATTATGATCGCAGATACTCTCCACATTATGTCCAGGGAGTCTACAAAACTTTTATGTGAAAACTGGACGCTCAGATGTTAAAATAAATGCGCCTAAGACGAAATGTTGAATTTGGTTTTGAACTTCATTGGGTGCTTTTGTTTCAACCCCTACTTTAACGAGATAACGTGCCTAGAAGTTTCTTTTATATATGTGCAGCACTCATTGCGTTATTTATGAATACCAGGATCAAGTGCGGTATTGTTGTGTTACTGAGGTCACATTGCTATCATATTTACGCGTCTTTCGTTTTTGCGGTTTCCGCATCTCTTGGGGTTCGGGCAAGCCAGCGGGCAGGGAGAGAGTAACTAAATATCAGTGCGTCATATTTTAACCGGACGACGCGAAAACCTTCTCCACCTACGGGGGCGACCCGCGATGCCCAAAGCGCGCGCAATGTGAAGTCTTTGGTCCTGGGCTTACCACTGGTCAGAGCCGCTAAAAGCTTCTTTTTAGTCGAAATACAAAATATAAGTAACGCGAATTATTTCAATTATTTATGAAAATTGTTTTTGTTCAGTATTTTAGACCAGAAAAGAAACAAATGCAGTTTGTAAAGTACGGAAACAAGAAATAACCCTTCGACATACCTGCCACCAAGGGGTCGAAAAGGTGGCACATACTAGAAAGGGGTAGTGGGATCATGCACCGACGAGCGGCGAGCGTAGAAAGGTCCTGAATGTACGCGGCGGCGCTGCGGTCGTATACGGGCTCGAGGATCCGACCGGTTCCGAGCGTTCCGAGCAGGTTTGGCTTACGGTTTGGCCGTTTGGCGGTATAGCAGCGCGAAGTGGCGCCCCTTCTGAACTGATCTTTAACCCGTGTTTGCTGTCGTTTGTGCCCAATTAAGTGTCATGCCGAATCAGTGTTGAACCGCGTAGCAAATGTAATGCGAGCCGTCCTTGCTGCCCGCTTCATACAGCCTATCCTAAACATGATTAGTGGCGCCCTCTCGAGCCGTCGACACGGAGTGCGGCAGCCGTGAGCGCTTGCTGAGCTCACTACCCCTCCTCTACACTCTTAAAAAATGGGTACTGTAGTACCCTCCTTAAGGGGGTCACCGGCTTGCACACAGGGCAACCCCTTTTGGAGGTAACGTTACCCCCTGTAACGGGGGTGCAAACTTACCCCCTGGGTTAGGGTGCAACATTGCCTCCTTTTGGAGGTAACCTTAGTTCCTTTTCGTGTTAAAAGTGCTTCCTTTCAAGGTCAGCCTTTATCTCCTTTAGGGGGGAACTTTCACCCTTTTGAGAGGTAAGACGACATAATTGAGAGCGCTGCTTTTACTTCCTTTAGGAGGGAACTATGATCCACTTTGGGGTTAAATGTACACGATGATGAAAACAGCTCAAAAAACGCGGACTACGAAAAACAAACACGACAGGACAGTGCTGTCCTGTCGTGTTTGTTCTTGGTAGTCCGCGCTTTTCGAGCTGTTTTCCCCATCATGTATAACAGCAACTAACTGGCCCAGTTCACCACCTTATTGCAGGTTAAATGTACACTTGATGGAATCACCTTTACTCCCTAAAGAAAGGTACTATGGCCCTTTGTGGGTGTGATAGTTCATGCTTCAAGGGTGGGCATTATAATAGATGAAGACGGCCTAGTTCTGAAAGTAAATGACGATGTTTTATTGTGGCTGTCACAAACAAAATGGCATAACAATCAATGGCATGACTAGACATCTTATAAAAGTTCTAAGAAGAAACCACTAAGCGCAATAAAGGCATCTGGAACAACACTTTCGGGGCTCTAGTTCGTGACAGTCAATAAAATTATCACAAAAAAGTACATAAACAATCAGTGTCTACCCGGAAAATAACAATGAATGCTTGGAACACTGCTTGGAATAGCGAAGCTTCACCGGGGTGAACTCAAATGACTGAGTCTTGTACAAACCAGAATCAAAATGAACGCACTGTGATATAACATAGATTCTGCATCACACATATTGCAAACAGCAATACAAACCAAGACACGACTAGCAATGAGTAGTGCGTTGCAACTCAAGGACAGCAGTACACTATGCCCTTCCTATACACAGTAGGGGAATGAACGCTGGAGTAGAGGAAAGCAGACTCCGGGATTAGCTCTTCTAATGTGGAAAGAAGAAAGGGCTCGTATCTCCAGCTGCTAATGAGCTGCAACAAACTACCCGAGGGCCAAAGGGATCTAACCCACTTCAAATGAATCGCGAAAATCGGTTTTGACCATCTTGTATTTAAACCCTGCAAGCCATCAAAAACCATCTTGTATTTAAACCTTGCAAGCAGAAATCACTGTGAACATGGAACCACAACCCTCGAATGCTTTCAGGCACCGAGCATGAAGTAGACTGAAATAAATTAAGTATGCCAATGGTGCACAAAGCAAAAACCTGTCATTTTGGAAATTACAAAAATGTGTCTATAAAGCAATATGATTGACCTTCTGTAACTCTCAGAATCAACCATACTGCCTTATGCCAGACAAAAAAAAAAGCATTGAACAAACGACATAAAAAATCTCTAAACCTGCATAAAAAGGCATTAAAAAAAGAGAATACTTTTTGGCATTTATTTTAGGTTTGAAAGCAATGTGTTGCACGTGACTCCACATTTGAGTGTTTCAGATCAATTAAGTACTTTAGTGCAATGAATCTGAACCTGAACTGGTGATGGTACTTGTAGTTAAAGAAGAAGCAGAGGCAGAATGCAACCAGGACTGCCCCAGCAGCCGACGCGGCTTCGAGGACTCCCTCCACTGCCACATAGCTGGGCGCCTCAGGATTAATTAGGCTTGAGCTGACAGCCACAGGGTAGATTTCACTGCCTGCCTGGAACCAAAAAAATGTGGAAATCATGTGATATGAAGTTGAAACATATCATTCCTAATTTAAAGAAACTGTAAAGAAATATTAAATTTTTCTGAGACGCATTTGGAGCATTTGATGGGCCACTCATTCCGAGCATTATAACGCATCAACCATACTTACCAGACGTGACCAGTTTAACTGTTGAGTAACCACCACTGACTCAAATTATCACATGGCGGGTGGTAAACGTAGATTAGTAAGCACTTTGTATTCACCGGTTATGTTTAAATTGATCACCCCGATTTACTTAGGTGACTAACAAATCTTAGTCAAAGGGGTACAACTACTGTAGCAGGTTAGTATATACAAGTGCTGAGTGTTGGCCGAGTTGGTATTGTACATGAAAAAACATGATTGCGCTTGAAGACAAGGACAGAGGAAGAACATAAACCACAGAGCGCTACACCACATTAGCTACTCAGCACCACAGCAGACTCCCATGACCGCCAACCCTAACTGCCGAACTTCGGCAAATATGCAAATATTTTTGCCCAAGTGCTCTGTCAGATTAAAATTGAATGTATGTTTTATTTAGACATGAGAAGAACAGCACACAAGGACGAACACACAGAAAAAGAACACACCGAAAAAGACACACTCAAGCGCCTTGTGTGTCTTACTCTAATTTATTTACTCGAAGTATACCCTCAATTTTCTCTAGAAAATGAACGAACACCACACACGCAAAGAAAAGATAAAAATCAAGAACCTTATTTCAAGTGCCCAAATGCGAAAGAGAACATCAAAATAATATATCTGACTACGCTTACCTGCAGTTGCGTCCACGGTAGCAGGCATCCAGTCCCCTCGACGAAATCACCCTACAACGTTGATGCAGGAGGAAAGAAATGTATTTAATCAACTTCAAATAATGCAAACTTAGCCATCTGACTCGCCTATTGCATGATCAGCTTTTAAAAATGCCTGCTCACACGCAGAAAAAAAAAATGCCAAGACGATATACTTGCTAGTCTCTCTGCCGGCAATAACTTAATGACCTTATTCAGTAATATACTACTCTTAATGTTTGCGAAGCGCACGAATAATTTCTAACTGCCGAATGTCGAACTTCGGCAAATATGTAAATTTGTTTGCCGAAGTAATTTGCCAGATTAAAATTGAATGTATGTTTTATTTAGACATGAGACGAACAGCACACAAGGACGAAAATACGAAAAAAAGAACACCAAAAAAGACACACTGAAGCGCCTTGTGTGTCTTACTCTAATTTATTTCCTCGAAGTATACCCTCAATATTCTCTCGGAAATGAACAAACAGCACACATACAAAATAAACATAAAAATCAAGAGCCCCATTTCAAGTGCACAAATGGGAACAAGAAAATAAAATAAAATATCGGACTACACTTACCTGCAGTAAACAGTGTTAAGAACTCTCACGAGATGAGTCCAAGGTAGCAGGCATCCAGTACCCTCGACGAAATCACCCTACAACGTTGCCGCAGGACGAAAGAAATATATTCAATCAACTTCAAATAATGATCAGACCTTTAGAAATGCCTGGTCACACGCAAAGAAAATGCCAAGACAATATAATTGCTAGTCTCGCTGCCGGTAACAACTTCATGACCTTATTCCGTAATATACTACAATTAATGTTTGTTAAGCGCACGAATAATGAGCTCAGACATTTATATTCGGTATTTCAAGGTAACGTGACATTTTATCAAACTATTTATTAAACCTCGTTAAAATTAAAAAAAAAACGTTGATATATTGCAAATCAGTGTTTAACACTGATTTTACAAATATCAACGATGTTGAGAATTAATCGCGCAGATTGGCCGGTGCCGCCAATGAATGCCTGATTGACTACCGCTCTGCGAAAAAAAAAAGACAACAACCACCTTATGAGATTTTCAAATATGTGATCAGATCCTCAATTTAACGTCCGACGCGACACACCAACGGCCCCAAAAAGAGAAAACCTCCTACCCCCTCACGCCGTAAATGTAGGCGACCCCCGATTCAAAAGGTGTCTTGTCGCCCAGCCGCCCGGCTCGCCGGGCCGCCGCTCAACCCCCTTCCTCCGCCCGCACACACATACACCGGGAAAAGCTTTTGGCTACGCCACTGTTTAGCGTATGTCAACCTTCTAAATATGCGCTAGTCCAAGCGACAGTCATTTCTGTTCTTGCTCTTTATGAACCTCGATGTTCTAAACCGTGTCTGCGTTCGCGCCACACACTAATTTTATCGAACGCTCGACGCCTTCAAACGTGCCAACATGTCCGCCAACCCTTTGTCTAAGGAAGACGGGGGTCGCCTTCCCGGGGCGGTCATAACTGACGCAAACTGTCGCCCGCGCAGAACACTTCCTTACCTGCATACGGTGCACACGACTTGGATCTTCGACTGAAATCAATGCAGCGCTCTCGGTGACTTCGGAAGAAGAGACTGAGCCGAACGGAACAATAAAGAACGTTCCTGTGCTGGGACGCCTCCGTCGAACGTTCGAGAAGAAAGCCTGTCATGACCGGAGGGGAGCGTCAGTGCCGTCGGCGGGGAACGCGCACGGCACCGGGCAAGCGCTTTTTCATGCATGCGCGAAGAATGACGTGTCATACGAGGAGACCAATTTGCGAACTCGTTTGCGCCTTTCCACAGCCAATCGCAGCGCCCAGGCTTTGGCAGCGCCCAAACAGGTGCACCCTCTGGGAGGTAATACTTACCTCGTTGGTGCTCCTTCGCGGCGAACTTCACCTTGTAGCACCGCATTCTTAGTGTCTGCTGTGCCTGAGGAGGTAACGAGCGGAGCGCTTCCCCCCTGGCCGGGAGGAGGGCGGTAAAGGCGCTCTGTTACCTCCTTTTGGTCCCCTTTTTTCTAAGAGTGTAGTTCACGGACACTCAAGCGAACAATGACGTCATGAAGGAGGGTATTTTTTTTT
>JABSTQ010004976.1:0-45779 GCA_013358835.2 Ixodes persulcatus
CTAAGTTCCCTCTGCTCCTCCTGCGCGGGCAACGGGAGTCCCTGTGTGTGCGACCTTGGGGTTGTTGTTGTTCGGGTGGCGGTTCTCTTTCCAAAAGTGTGGAGCCAGGGAGTGACTTATGCTGTCTGTTTAGAACTCGTTGATCGTCTTGTTTATGCGTTTGAGTTCCTTCTTTCCCTTTCTCTTTTTACTCCATGTGTTTGAAAGTGTATTTATTGGTGTGCTGAAATCAATAAATTTAAGCTACGTTTGAAATTTCGTTGTCTTCGACCTTTTTTTTTTTATTGTTCCCAATCTCAGGGTCTACAAGATGTCGATTCATTACCAGCTCGCCTGCACCCTATCGCTGCCTATGTCAGGACTTGCTTCATGTAGTGGCGCGCCTGCTGTGGTGTGGACCGCGAAATCACAAAATAAATACACGAAATAATTTCTAACGCCGTCGAAGCACGGGTCAAAGCCAAGGCGCTGAGAGCATGCGACAAGAGAGGCGGTTTCACGCGTTCCAAAGAAAAACTGAAAAAGCCTCGAGGCGCTAGATATTTTGGCGTCAAATCGCAGAGATAAGAATCGCGTACCCTAACGGGGGTGTCATGAATGCGACACTTTCGATTGTCTTGCGGCATTGTTTCTTCCGAACTACACAGAAAGATAAAATATCAGTGAAGGTGCTATAACTATTGCGAGGCCCAGTCAGGTGAGTTTGTACTACCCGAAATGAGGGCGCCACAGTTTGTTTAAAACTTCAGCGCAGGAGGTCTTTCTCGGGCTAAAAGCAAGCAGATTCCGTTTTGCTTAATCTTGTTTTCTTTCTCTTTTTTTTAACGTTGTATTTTAGGGGGTCAAGAAATAGAAATACCTCGCCGGCATAGCCGATTCACGCAGAATACTCTCAACACTCAACCAAAAACTGCGTCGCGTACGGTATATCAGGATGGCGTCGGCGCGACCCATCTCATTCGTTAAATATTGGCTGGACCAAAATGTTGTGGGCACGATCTTTTCGATTAGATCCATTATCGGCGCAATACGGTGTGTTGCCAGGGCTGTGTATTTACACGTCTTCGTTCACCTTTTTCGAGCGGAGATGATTTTTTAAATCGAAGTTGAACTGATAAAACTGATGCACGGGCGACACGCAATTTTCGTCTCGTGTCGGACGGAGAGTTCGATCGGAGTTGCAAAAACTATTCTCTAGCACTTCCCAATCATGTGGGACTTCGTGTAGCGATTGATTATACTCGATGTTTGTACCGCCGTACATCAGCAGCAGTTTCACCAAAGCAATAAACATGAACGGCTATGAAATCGTGGGTGTATTCGACAGCATCAACCTTACACCCCTTTCCCACCGTGTGAATGAGGGGGGCGTCAAATTCGCCCATACACCCTTTTTACACGATTTCAGAAACCATCGGTACAAGTGTGGCGTAAAAAGGGCGCGTAAGGGGTGTAAGACCCTTTTTACGCACCCCTTTCACACCCACTGATATGCAGAAAGCGTGTAACAAGGGTGTAAAAAGGGTGTTTTCCCTCATTTGCACCCTTCTTACACCATTTTACGCGATTACGGGTGTTACAATGTTTAGTGTGTAGTTGAGTGGCAACCAATCGCGGCGGTACACCAGTTTCGTCACCTACGCCTTCTCGGTAAACCCTCTGCCCAGGGTACATCACATGTCCACGCACACCGCACCGAAGAGATCGTCTTACTCGATGGCGTCATACGTTAACGCACCAGTCTCTTTAATGGCGTCGTCCTTCGAGGTGTCTTGGGGCAGGCTGGACGAGATCCTGGTGTAATGTTTGTGTCCGATGTCCGCTGGGTTAACCTTGCCCGGATATCTCGCTTGGGTTCCAAGAAGGGCAGACGTTCGGCCGGTTCGACGCTTGAGGCCCCGCTATTTTGGCGGTGAATTATGAGACGACGAGCACTGCCCGTGAGCGAAGCATGTGGCGACGAACCAAAGCCGCCGACGCCCATCGTCGCTGTCGTTGCCGATTGCAACAATATCCTCTTTTTTAAGAGTGTAGATGAGAGCGTGAGGTAACGTCGCAATGCCGAACTCTGATTGGAAGGATAGTGTCTACACGCAAAGGCTAGCTGACTTTGTCTCCACCCCTGTCTCCCTCCAATCAGGGTGATCAAGAGCGTCATCTGCTCTTGGCGGAGGGTCTGGCGTTCCGTGTTAAGTATCCGAACACCAGACCCAGCGTGACGAAGACATCGGAAAGACCTGAGAAAGCAGAGGCCTACAATCTCAGGTCTTCCAGATGTTATGACTGGGCAGCCTTATTCTCTAACATGCTTGGACCCGGAACTCGAAACGTCAGAGTGCGTCTCCGATTGTCGCCTTCAAGTGTTTTTGGGTCACGCAGGGAAGAAAAAATCTTAATGTTTTAATCAATATTATTATTACAAACATGAAATATAATAGGAGTGGCATAATAATGAAGTACTAGAGGTTTTCCCGCTCATTTTAATCCAAATGGTGGTAAATTTGTTCCAAAGCCCAGGGTCGGTCAATTTAGTCCATAATATATACATGCCCGCTTTTGTCTTCAGTCGTTGTGTTTCACTTACTCTTTTAATAAATTCGAGTAATTATTTACAGAAAAAGATTTTGTCGGGGACCACTGATATCTTGATCACTATTTCGATCACTTGATGTCACTAGTCCCACGATTGACATGTGGATTACTCTTTTGATAACCTCGAGTTATTAGGGGCGCACTCGACTTTAGCTGAATTGAGGTTTTGTTTACTCTTTCTCATTACTTCGACGTATTATTGGTACAGTTCAGATGACATAAGAACAATTGCAATTTGTGATTACCCTTTTTACTACTTCTCGCTATTATTGACACCGCTGACTCAAAATCGCTCCCACTTATAATTCCTTCGACCTATTAATAACAGAATTTACATATTAAAAGTTGAACAATTTTATCACTCTCGATTTCTTCGAGGAAATATTAACAAAAATATAGCTTCGTATTAACTCATTTCGTTACTGAGTCGATCACTTTGAATTGATATTCACAAATGCGACTTCATATAAGTTCAACTAAGAGTTTGATTACTCCATTGATTAATCCTGGTCACTATTTCCTCAAGGGAATCTAAATGAACTCAATTAACGTAGTGGTTACTTTTAATGCGAAAGCATTAACTGTCTCATGGAGCGAACCGACGTCATCAGCTTTGAAGCCGCTCTAGACGGCACCTAAAGACCCCTGTCCCAATGGAACAAAGTGAAGCCGCGATCTGCTCTCCCATTGATTGGAGCGTGTTATCAAGGAACGAAGCTCCCATTGGCTTTCGCGCGGCGTACTTCCAAAAAACGCCACCAGAGAAGACCTCTTCATAGCGGTGCAGGGCGCGCAGCGGCCCGGCCGCCGCTTACCGCCGGTAAAGGCCCACACGCACATTCGCGTTTGAGCGCGGTGCGTTCCGTAGCGGCAAGCGGACGCATTGCGTTGCGAAGAGCGCTTGCGCCAAACTTGTATGCACAGTTGCGTTGACACACAGTCAACCGCAGTCAAGAGCCAATAAGAACGCCCTATCGTCGGTAGCGGCACACCAATAGTAAGCGAAATCCAAGGCAACATGGCGGCGCACAGCGACAGCGTCGAAGTGTTCGATGTTGGGACAATCCCGCCGGCTTCCCCGACGTTTTGTCAAGCTTGAACCGTCGCAGCCTTGGAAAATGCACTCCCCACCGCTCCCAAAACAAAAAAAGCAAGTTCTGCGAGCGGAGAACCGGATAGTCTCGCCGAGCGGCGAGTCGGCCGAGTGGGGCGAACGAACACGTCACCCTCCTCTCCTCTCTGGGCTTCTGATTGGTCGTACGCAACGCAACGCTTTGGAAAGTTGAACGAGTCTCTACTCGCTTGCGTCGCGCTACGGAGCGTTGCGGGAAGGCGCGCGTGGCACCGCAAGCGACCGCTCCTGGCCGCAAGGACGCCGCAACGCACTCGAACGCGTTCAAACGCGAATGTGCGTATGAACCGGACCTTAAGAGGTGCGGGCCTGGCCGCTCAGCCCGCTCGGGCAAACTCCAGAGAGGCTGCACGGCCGAGCTCAGCGCGGCGCGGCTACTTCACGAGATCGCGCTCTCGGCCGTCGGTCGCTTTCTCGGATGTAGCGAAAAGTAACCGCCCACACCACCACGCCTTAGACGAACTAAGCGAGCGGAAGAACGATATTCATGCTTTCGCATTCACAACTCATAAGAAGTACTTATGTGTCCTCAGACTTTGAATCTTTCCCCGATATATTAGTTATTTAGCTGAGGTAATACCAACCTTATTGACAACTTGATTACTTTGAGTAACTAGTGATTTATTTGACTTTATATTGGTCTAACTGACATAATCCTCACTCTCATTTTACTTTTATACCACCGAGGGATTTCTTCTCAGTTCATATCCCATTTTGATTACTTACTTCGATTTACTATTGACCCAATGGTGTTTGATTCGGCCTAACTGACATCATGATTACTCTTGATATTACTTCGAGCAAATTATAGACTACAATGTCAGCTAACTGACATTGTTGTGCCTATCTTGATTACTTCGTGATATTACGCAACCAGGTAATTTATTATTAGCTCATTTTACAATATTATTAGTCTCTTGACTGTTAGAGTTTCTTTTGACCCATAGAATTTAATGCGACCTAATTAAGATTTTGATGATTTTTTATCACTTTAAGCAAATTTCTATCAAATTATTTATTATCCCTATACTGAAAAAAAAAAAAAAAACATTTGAAATTCAAACGGGTGGCAAACTGGTCGACCCGTTTGAATCAAACGGGTGGCAAACTTGTCGATCCGTTCGGATCAAACGTGATTATGGGATACGGGTACCCGTTTGATACGGTACCCGTTTGATACGGGTGCCCGTTTGATACGGGTCCTCGTTTGATACGGGCGACCGTTCGACCTGGCACGTGACCACGCATTTGAACGAGCCATTCGGATAGGCAAATTATTCGCTAGCACTAAATGGGTATTGTCTGGAAGGTTGGTTACCTTAAACTTATTTAAGACGTCCCGAAACTCATAAACCTATTTATAACATGCAGGAAACCCGTAGAAAAAATGTGTTCGCACAGGTGTTTGCAAATGGGCAGGAAAACAGACACAAAATATTGGTTACAATTTTCCTAGAAGTTTATTACAACCTATTTTGTAAACAAGTACAAACGTGCAACCGGTCTGTGAAACGTGAAGAGTCACTCTAAACTTTTATACAGCTGAGAAGATTGCAAAGCAAACAAGACTGAGGTATTCCTAGACTATTGGGGAGGAGGAGCGACCGTGACGATCCAAGCGGTTAACTTTAGAACTACACGGATGGGGACAACAAATACAATTACTCAACGCTCGGCCGACATAACCCAACGCGGCGTCAGCGTTCGGCTGGAGTTCGTGTTCTCCGGTGAGGGGGAGGAGGGGCTTTTTTGTTTCCACTCCGGCCCGCATGAACAATGCAGCATGCACGGTCCCAGCTCAGCACAAAAGCCGAAGTGGGTCAAGCTCGCATTCTCTGAGGATAGATCCGGCACTAAACTTCTCTTGGTCGATTGTTAGTATTTTTTACATTAAACTGCGACCCGCGCTCTATTGTACAAGATGACATGGACATGCCCATATGGCCTCTAGGCATGTGCACAGGCCTTGTGTTGAGTAAACACCGATTATGGGGACAACAAACGGGTCAGATCGCCCCCTATAGTTCGATCTCATGCCCAATAATGGTAAACTTTCGACGAAATTATTCTCCCGGCTGTCTGGAAGAGTACGCGTAGAAGAACGGTCAATCGTTGCCACCAAGTAGGCTGCAGTGCACTTACCATAATAATAGCGGATTTGAAAGATGTAATCCCATATATGTCGACACGGTCAAAGCAGGACAACCACATAAACACAAAACGAGAAGGAAGGCTCGTTGAAGTTTCAACACGATGCGGCACACACGCTGTCATTTGCCGAACCCAATCTAACCGCAAGAATTCCTGACTTCGTTGAATAATCGCTTGTTGCCGATATACGCGTACGACTTTTTGAACACTGATAGCTCTGGTGCACATCCAATACGTTGTCGAGACATCCAAATTAGACCGCAGGGTAATGCGACAGGTCGAAGCAGGTTGGACGAACGAAGTTCGAACTGAACGGATCAATAAGCAGACAAAGAAAAAAGCGGCCACCAGCGGGCCCACTACCGGATCTATCTCGCAGGCGATGCTTACCAGCGTGTAGCTCGCGCGCGCTGGCGCCCTCCTCTACCTTCGGGTCACGTGACAGGTGACCAGAGAGGGGGGAAAGGGCGCGGTCAAGGAGGTCAAGGCAATGGCGCCTGCCACTCGGGTTGCGCCGGAGCGAAGAAAGCATGCAGCGCCGGCATGTAGTTTGACTGCTGCAATGGCGGGCATGCTCTCGCAATGATCGATGTTCTTGCAGCCACGTGTTCCGGCGCTACCTTTGCTGCTTCTTGAATTGAGGTGAAACGGAGTCTAGAAGTATATTCTTTCACGTGGTCGCGTCTTCTGCGAGAGAGATTCGAGCTGAGTAAGTAAACTGAGCCTACAAAAACGCGGAAGTTTTAAAGTTCTGTCAAAAATATCGGCTCGCCAACGTCGCGCGTTTACGTAAAAAAAAAAGTTTGCTTATTGCAGTTGCAGTTAAAGCGAACGTCAGCGCAATTAAAATATAAATATAAATTCTTGCATTACGCGGACGATTTGAAATCGATGAACCGGCGCTCCCGGCCTTCCGGAAACATAGGCTGCCATGGCTGAAACTGGCGTACCTATACCGCCGCTCTGCACGTTCAGTATCAAACGTGCTCCAGTGAGCCGTTTGATTAAACCGGTACAGTTTGACGGTCATTGGTCACTCGCTTGTGCAACATGTTCACCAGTTTGAGCAAACGTGCGACAACTTTGCCCAAACGAGTGGCCCATTCGCCCAGACGACTGACCCGTTTGCCAAAGGAGTGACCTGTTTGCCCAAATAGGTGACCGTTATGGCTCATACGGGGGACCCCTTTGAGCCATACGAGCGACCCCTTTGACAAACTGGTGACCGGTATGGCTAAACTGTTACCGGTATGAACCCGTTTACTTTCATATATGCGCCAAATGGTTTTTTCAGTAGGGATCAGCTCAATTCAGATTGTGATTACTCTTTCTTTGAGTTACTATTGATCGCATTAACTTTAACTCGGCATTATTGACCTTTAGGTGATTTCCTTGATTACGTCGAGTTATTATACAACCTACTAATCTATTATTACCTTAAATCACATTCCTATTACTCTTTAGATTACTTCGAGTTAGTAGTGGCCTAATTGACGCTGTAATAGCATTTTTATTACTTTGAGTTAATATTAAAACCATTTATTGTTTACTACTCAAAGTACTCAAAAAAGTCATGAAATGTGAATTGGGCCTAATGATAGTTTAGTGAGTAAAAAAACTTGAAGTAAGAAAAAGTGTTATATTAATTTATACTGAGCTTATAATAGATCGATTGGTAATATAACAACTGCAAGTAATCAGGAGAGTCACCAAAACGTCAATTAAAGTTATCAAAGCGGTCATCACATTGTCAATTACGCCGAATTAAAGTCAACTTGGTCAATAGTAACCCAAAGTAATCGAAAGAGTAATTACAATGTCAACTATACTTATGATAAGTCGATTTATTGAATAGTACCCTAAAGTAATCGAGATAGTCATCAAAATATCATGTAGGCCGAATTGAAGTACATTTGGTCAAAAGTAACTCGAAGTAAAAAAAAAACAAAACATCCTATCTATTGTACTAAAATAAATCAATTGTTTCAATATTAGGTCAAAGTAACCAAAACAGTCATCACAATGTCAATTAGGCCGAATTAAAGTCACCTAGGTTAGTGGTAACTCAAGTCATCCAATGTGTAATCATCATGTCTCTTGGGCTCAAAATAATTTAATTGGTCGATTATTATCTGAAAGTAATCAAAATGGGTGTCACAATATCAATTAGCTCGAATTGATGTAAACTTGGTCAAAAGAAACTCGAAGTAATCAAGAGTAATATTAATGTGGATTGAGCTTGTAATTGATGAAGTGGTGGTATAGTAACTCGTAGTAATCAAGAGAGTCTCCAAAATGCCATTTAGGCCGAATTAAATTTAACTGGGTGAGTAGTAACTCAGAGTAATAAAGAGAGTAATTATATTGAAAATTGAGCTCATAATCAATAATAACTTGGCTGAATATTACCTCGAAGTAACCAAAAGAGTCATCAGAATGCCAGTTAGGCCGTATCAAAATCTATAGGTAAAAAGTAACTCAAAGTAGTCAAAATAGAAATAATATTTTGAATTTAGCTAACAATAGATCAACTATTTGCATAACAACTCGAAGTTTTCGCAGAGGCACCACACTGTCAATTCCCTGATATTAAGTCTATTGGGTAAATAATAACTCGGATTAAACAAACTGCCAATCATATGAATGAAGCTTAGAAAAAAATAAATATGTTCAATATTGTCAAGAATGACAATGGATGAGGCGATGATAACTGAAGGAACTGAAACGTTTAATGGGGCGAACTTGTGCCCAAAAATAAAATAAAGAAATCAAACAGAACAAAGCAGAGCGTCGCGAGCGTCGAAGTCGGCGTAAGAGCAGAGTCGAACGCTGAGGCGAGACTGACTGTGGCTCGCTACGCGAAGCCCCTTATGTACACGCGTGAGCTTCTGGAATAATCGGCGCAGGAAAGTTCGACGCGTAGAACATTCGCACCTCGAACAAGCATCAGGATTCTCGAATCCTGATGCTTGTTCGAGGTGCGTCGCTCCCAGGAATCGAACCCTGGCTTTTCGCGTGAGAGGCAGGTACGATAACCGTTAGGCCACGCGCGCGCTGCCTGCTTGGCCAGCTGCGCGCGCGGCATTACTCCCCGGAAGCCCCGGAAGGCTGGCAGGTACGATAACCGTCAGGCCACGCGCGCGCTGTCTGCTTGGCCAGCTGCGCGCGCGGCAGTTTTGGCACAAATTAATAAAGTAATCAAGATGTGAATTAGGGCGAACTAAAGCTTATTGCGTCAGTAGTAACTAGAAGTGATCAAAAGAGTAATTATAATGTGACTACCGGTCATAATAAATTGGCTAGTTTATAATTTGTTCAAATTAACGTAAAAATTGCAGTGGCTGAGCTCGGCTATGCCAGGATATACGTTGCGTGAGCTAAGGTTCAGCTGGTTATTCTTAGCTTTCCTGGTTGTCTAGGATTAGCTTGATTATCATGCTTACTGCTGCTTCAATGACACACACACGATGTACGCATTATGTGAGACATGTATATTAGCCTCCTGGCGACGCCGCTTTGCTAGACGTTCCTCCCTTTGCTCCGGTGTCTCCGCTGCACGTTTAGTTTTCTGTTCGTTCTTCCTACGCTCAACCGCTAATTGCTAGGCAACTACTTCGGGCTCCGATGAGTTAAGCTGCTCCGCTCTTCTGCGCCGCTGAGCAGCAATTTCGCTCTCCATCTCCATGGCTATACGACACTGGTAAAAGCCCCGCTATATGTATACCCTCACTGATACCTCTGCGCATGCGCAAAAATTGATAGGCGCTATGAAGCGGCTCCGGTGCAGCGTCAGACGTGGCTACTGCGCAACGGAGGCGCACAGCTGGGCACGCGCCTTCGCCAGTGCGTCTGCCGCGGCTATGACGTCACTCCTCTGAAATGCGCAGACCGGCGAGGCGCGCGCGGTGGCGGCGGCTCCGGCGCGCCAGCTTTGAGCCGTGTGACGTCAGTGCTCCTCGCGCATGCGCAGCACGGCTCTCCAGGAGCCACGCGAAACTGCTCAACCTCGGGCAGTGTAGCTCAAGCTACAAAAGTAATTCTGTTGTCAATTAGTTCAAATCAAACTCTATTATTTCAATAGTTAGTCCCAGTAATCAAAAAGAGTGTTCAATACGGTAACTGAGTTCAGAATAATTCACTCGTTTGTATAAAAGGTGAAAGTAACAATGAGAGGGAAGATTATGTCAATTAGGAAAAAATGTCAAATAGGTCACTATAGTCGGTTACAAGTCAAGAAGTTAGGAGAAGCCACTCCCACAAGCGTGATGCGCCCGTTTCAAATCCATCCGCAGTCGAAAGCATAGTTCACTGGAAACGCCCTTTGTTCCTCTTCAATGAATAGATATTGGCTACAGAGTGATGCCAACTTGTCTCCAACCCCCGCTTTTTAAGATAGCGACCTTTGTATTCATGGGAAAGGGAACCGAGCCCCTGAAAGTGACCTTTGTATCCATCGGAGGGGGAACCTAACCCCCAAAGTCGTATTTGTTTCCATCGGAGGGGGAAACCCCTAATCTCCTTTTCGTGGCTTCCACAACGCTAAGTCAAAGTCGAAAGATAAAGCAAATATTTACAGGAAGGCAAACCCCTCTCCCGCGTTGGCCACGTCGTCACGGAAACGATGAGACGCTATTGGATGCGGAGGTGGCGAAGGGATATATGAATCCTTTTGAGGGGCATTTGCCGCTACTTTCTTGACCTGTAACTTACTATAGTTACGCAAAGGAATGAAGATGTCAATAAGGTTTACATAAACTCAGTTGTGTGACTAACATATCGGGGAAACAAAAAAGAACCACTAAGTTAATTTAGTTAATTTCAAGTCAATTGGGTGACTAGTAACACGGAGTAATCAAAGAAGTAATTGAAATCTTAACTGAACTTTTATGTAGTCGCATTTGGCAATTATATGTCAAAGTAATTGTCTGAATAATATAAAGTTTGCTTCCATAAAGTTATTTTTGTGAGTCATACCTGTCTAACCAAGAAGTAATCTAAACGTCAAATGAGCTTTCCCAAAGTTATATTTTTGACAATAATTCTTCGAAGTAATAGAGGGAGTAATTTAAAATGTTTGAGAAACTTTTATTTAGTAATTTGTGCTATTAATAGGTTGATGTAGTTAGAATTCAAGCCGTGCCTCTATTAAGTTTGAAAGTCAGAAGTGTCAATAGTAGCGCGATGCAATCAAAAGAGTAATCACAAACTGCAATTTCATTTTTATCATCTGAATTGTATTAGTAATAATTCTAACAAATAAGAAAGAGTAAACAAAACGTCAGTTCAGCTAAATTAAAGTCGAGTGCGCCACTAAGAACTCGAGGTTACGAAAAGAATAATCGACATGTCAATTACGTTAAGACAATCATGCGACTAATAACTCCAAGCAATCGAAAAATTTACCGAAATATCAGTTGTCCCAAACAAAATAAAGGTCTATAAACAATTCCTCTGGTTATCAAAGGTGTAAATCTCTGACTTAAACTTTTGAGTAAGCCTCTGATCACACCGCTATAAATAACAAGATATTTAAAAGTACTGCGGAAGGCATTTCTGTCATCTTGACAGCCATCTTCTCGCAATCATTTTCTGCAGGTCTAATTCCTCAAGACTGGCGTATAGGTAAGGTAATTCCCATCTTCAAATCTGGTGATCGATCCTCCCCACTGAGCTATCGACCTATCTCTCTAACCAGCACTATTTGTAAACTTCTGGAGCACATCATACATTCTCAAGTCATGGGCTATTCAGAGGACCATAACATTATTTTCAAGTATCAGCACGGTTTTCGCAGGGGTTACTCATGTGACACTCAACTTACCGGTTTCGTTCACGACTTACATACATCTCTTGATGCTGGTTTACAAGTCCATGCGATTTTTCTCGACTTCTTGAAGGCTGTTGACCGCCTTCCCCATCACAGGCTTTTACTAAAACTTGCACAGCTTAACATTCATCCTAATATTCTCTCATGAATAAAAACCTTTCACGTAGACTTCAATTCAGTTCCCTTAACAACTCCAACTCCTCTTTAACCCAAGTGACATCTGGAGTTCCCCAGGATAGCGTGCTGGGTCCACTTCTTCTCATATACATTAATGACCTACCCACTTGCGTTTCATCTCATGTCCGCCTTTTTTCTGACGACTGTGTCATCTACCGTAACATCTCTTCTAACACCGATCGCCAAGCTCTCCATTTAGACCTGGATCAGTTAACCACGTGGTGTCCTTCGTGGCTAATGACCCTCAACCACAACAAAACAAAACATATGTCGTTTACCAAATGCTCCTCTCAGACTCCAACCGCTTCCCTTCTGAATAACAATACTGTCGAACTCACTTCTACCTATAAGTACCTGGGTGTCCACTTTCAGTCTGATTTGTCGTAGCACTACCACACTGACCTCACCCTTGCTTCCGCTAACCGTTCCCTTGGATTCATAAAGCACAATCTAAAACAAGCAGCCGCTCTCTTACGAATACTTGATTATACCACTCTAATCCGCCCAAAATTGAATATGCTTCTGCAATATGGGATCCTGAGCAAGCCTACCTTATAAGTAACATCGAGTCCCTGCAGAACCGTGCTGCGCGTTTTATTTGCTCTGACTACTCTCTATTTTCCAGTGTGATCGCATTAAAAAATCAAGCTGAGTTGCATGACGTATCACGCCGCCGTAAACATGCCCGTCTGTCATTATTTCACAAGCTCTATGACCATGCATCGCTTCACGACGATTTTTTTAAAACACCACCCATCATTTTTCTACGTCACGATCATTCATTCAAAGTAGCGCGCGTCACATGCCACTAATTTAGTTACACACGAGCATTCATACCACGGACCGTAATCGACTGGAACAACCTACTGGCTCACATTGCAACTGAACTAGATATGTCTAACTTCGAAGAGCTCGTGCGTAGTTATACTAATACTTAAAGTTCTTTTTTTTTATTCCTTGTTCTCATAGTGTCTTTGTATAATTTTTGTGTTTTATCTGTGTACTATGATACATTTGCTTGCCCCCCCCCCCCCCCCCCTATGTAACACCCTCATACAGAGGGCCTTCAAGGGTATTCTGAATCAATATTAAAGTAAAAGGCGACCACTAAAGACAAATAAGGACATGTATATATTGTGGATTAAGTTCACAGGCGCCGGGACTAAATTGGGCAGCACTGGGATTATATTGGATGTCGCTTAAATCAAAGTGGATTGCACTCGGATTACATTGATCGTCGTTTGGAGAAAAATGAGCGGGAAAACCTGTAGATACAAAAATAAACTTGCAACGTAAGTGTAGACGCCTGCCCCGACAATCCAAAAGAAAAAGAATCCTGGGCTGCAATGCACATTAGTGTGTCGGCAACTATTCACATTAAAAGCAGAAGAGCCATAACAATACATGAAAATTACTGTCCAGTAATTGGTAACAAATTCTACGCAAGGATAGTTTTTGACAGTGAAGCGCCGATTATAGAAATAAACATGACATTATAGAAATGAACATGACAAGAATGACAATTGATGAGGCGACGAAAACTGAAGCAAACTAAACGTTTTAATGGGGGCAAACTTGTGCCCAAAACAAATAAAGAAAAAGGCTAGCGTCGCAGGCGTGGATGGCGGCGAAACAGCAGGATCGAGCGGTGGGGCGAGACTGACTCCGGCTTGCCACGCGGGCACCTTTTGTACCAGCGTGGATTTTTGGAACATTCGGCGTAGAACTTTCAGCGCGTAGAACATTCGGAAATATATCAGACGACAACTTACGAGAACGCAAAGTTGAAAGAATAAATAAAAAAACATTTCCCTCCCTCGAATCGAACATAGACCCTCCGCGCAACGTCCAAGCACGGTAACCATACGGTCACACACGCGCTCGCTCGGCGACGCGCCTGGCAATATTTACACAGTTGAGAAGAGTTGCCTAAGAAACGTGGAGACACTGGAACATTCGACAATATTTCTACGCAGTTTGTTCTATCAGACAGAGTGGGCGGAAAAAAAGCGGCTAGTCGGGACTGGCCTTCAATAATTGCTTTTGACTCTGTGAGTCGAGTGTTTGTCGTTTCGAAAAAAAAGTAATATATTTATTTTATGGCATTCTTATGGTTCCGTTCATGACTAGCTAAAGCATTTTGAGCCGGTCTATCTTCTTTCTGTATGACAGTCATGTTAAGTCCGTTTGCAGCCTTAATTGTCTGTGTGAGTGACTTCTTCCGAAGCTGTTGACGATAAATTTAAGAGCTTTCGTCTGAATTATCTCTAATTGGAGTATGCTTTTTTAGCTGAAGGGGATCCCAAACGACGCTGGCATATTCAAGAATGAGTTGGACTAATATTTCAAAGGCGAGCTATTTTGTGGAAGGCGGAGCACTCGGAACGGTTCGTTTCCAAAACGATAACTTACTGTTGGTTCTCTCTATAGGGTAACCGATGTGAAGGTCCCATATAACTCCAGACGAAAAAATAACGCCTAGATATTTGAAGGTTCTTGCCTTCTTAAGTTGGTGACCACATAACTCATAGAGTTGAAATACCCTTTCCAAAACCAGACTGTCATTCCGTTAATAACGAGTGTTTTTTTATATGGTTAGTAATGTGTGAGGATATGACATGTTTTAGAATTTGGCAACACTATGACATTAATTAAATTGGTCTTTAGCTAGTAACGTCTGTCTCATTTCCGGACTTGAGGTCGGGATCAATTTTTAAGACTTTCCAATCATCGGGCAGAGACCCGAGCGATGAAGATTGTTGGAAAATAATGTGCAGGTATTTAGATATCTACTCCGCGTAGCGTTTTAGGAATTATGTGGGAATCAAATCGGAACCGGGGTTTTTCTTTTTGTCAAGGTTTAGTAAAAGAGCAAGCATATACTCCTTCGAAAATGTGTAATTCAGCGATCCTTCTAATATGATCTAAACATTCAACTGGTGGTAACGAAAAGTTAACAGATGTAATGACTGGTACAAAGTTACTGTTTAGA
Source organism: Ixodes persulcatus (assembly GCA_013358835.2). NCBI lineage: Eukaryota > Metazoa > Arthropoda > Arachnida > Ixodida > Ixodidae > Ixodes > Ixodes persulcatus. The sequence continues at coordinate 14,872 of JABSTQ010004976.1, forward strand.
GCCTCTGCAATAACAGATGCTTCTTGAGCAAAATAACCGTGAGTTAAAAATCTGTTTGATATTTTTCGTTATTAGGTTGGGTTAATTCTCAAAAACTGTAGTTAATTTTTCAGGGAAAGGTAACTTTTTTGTTTTTCCATAACCGGGAACGTTTACGGTCAATTTTAATAATCTCACGTGTGATCCAGAGGTTCGTCCTATTTTTTGTGTGTTTTGTTGGAACACATTTAGTAACGCAATCTTGAATAGTTGCTTTAAATAAGTCTCACAAGTCTTTCACTCACATATTCGGATTTTCAGAGCCCTGTCGAAATGAAGCTAGGGAGAGTTCTAGATGACCTAATGTAGAAAAGTCACCCGCATTAAGAAAGTCGAAAACGGGAACAGTTCGTGTTGAGTCGCGATAGTTCATTTTAATGGATGAGAAACAACTATAATCTTATGGTCGTCAATACTATCGCAAACGTTAGTGGCACTGTTCTCAGACAAGACGCGGCTCACAAAAAGAATATCCAGGACATATTGTGAAGAACCCTGAAGTCTTGTAGGTTAACATACTAGTTGATCAAGATTAAAAGTGAAAGCGATATCAAGTGAGGCCTCTGCACTTTATCTCTCACTTGTTCCGACATGTAGCTTATTCTCTAGTTGATGTGGGCCACGTTGAAATTGCCGGCAAGAATGATTTCGTGTCCTCTTTTATGTCTTCCAAAAAAGTCACGTCAGTGTTTCAAGTCGATAAATTTCACCAACAATTACGCGCGTATTCTTAATCTAAATAGTGCACCAAATGTATTCTTTGTTTTCAATATCCTCCATCCAAACATATTGAATGCCAGAGTTTCTCATGATGGCAGCGCCTCCCCTCCTGCTTGCTTAATCTTTTCTTAGTATGTTGAAGTTTGGTGGAACTATTTCACAGTGATCTGTCGAGGTATGGAGCCACGATTCGGGAATGACAACCAAGTCTTGTTTTCTAATAAGGAGGATATGTTTTATTTGAGCAGTTTCATTAACAGTGGATATTGCATTTAGATGATTCAAGTGTAGATTTGAATTTTTATTATTTAAATGCCATGACTCCAAAGATGCTGACATTCCTCACAATCAGTCTCTGTTCCCTCGTACTTCGTCCCATACGCATGTAAATTGTTTATTATTATCTTGTCATATCTAAGTTTGATTCGTTCGGCTCTTGATCTTCCAGCTTCAGCGCTTTCTCAAAAACAATGGCAGATGTTCTGAACGCGTTGCGAATAGTATTCAATCATTTTAAAGATAGTGTCCTTTAATTTCTGATAATGTTTTAGTATAAGCATTTTCCCCTGAAGTCAAAGAGTTTTAGTATTACAGGACTAGTCTCTTACCCAACAGTTCTTTCCCCAACCTGTGTCGGTGCTCAATCCCAACAATAGTAATTACAAGCCTGTCTTTAAACACAGTGGTTTTAACAATGTTAAGTACGCTACGTCTGTTTTAACCGTCGGTTTTCCTCATTTCAAATGTGATCTTATTTTGGTGGCCTCTGTTTTGTCAATCGTTCAGCTTTGTTGCAAGTGTATGTTTCTTTCAGGTGCTGACACTGTGGTTTCGCATACAAGGGCTTTTCTTTAGATTACATTTATTTTCTCGAGTTTTTCTTCCACCGTGCAGACTCTTGCGTTCAGTGCAGCTATATGAGCCTTTAGTATTCCTAAGGTGTTGCTTACTTTAATTACTATCATCCAATACACGTTTTTGCGATTGCATTATTTCGACAAACATCTCTGCCTCTGTGGGGCAAGCTGGGTTGAGTTCGACGTGTCCACACGGACTTAAAGAGTTACACAAAGAAATAAACTTTTTCGAAATGCAGTACTCAGGATTAGTTGGCTCGGAAACAGCAGCAGACGAAGGTCGTTGCTCCAATAAGAATGATATCGGGAACTTGAACCAACCTGCACAAAAATAAGAGTAGTTCTTTAGCAGACATTCGCTGGTTGCTGTCGTCCAGTCAACTGAAGAGAACGAGCGCTTTCTTTTAGATCTCCTAAGGATGGTTACGTTGATGAGGTCTCAGATGCAGGCATAAGAGATCTTCCAACGGTGATGCCCGGTGGGTTTGCCTGAGGCAGTCGTACTTCATCATGCTGTCTTCGGGCGTCGCACGAAGATTCCTGGACAGAAGGAAAGCACATGACGCCAGTATTGGTCGTGCGTCTATGATTACGCGGCAAAGAGACCCACTGCACCAAAAAGAACACTACTGCTTTCGCAGACATGTTCTGGTTTCTGTCGTCCGGGCAACGGTCAATGGAGACGGAACTGTCTGCATTAAAGCACATTTGTATTTTAGCCTTTGTCTTCATGGAACCCGCAATAAACAAAAGAGCAATTGTCCGATACTGCAAGAGGCCTTTCTTCAACCCCCTTTTGTTCACCATTTCCGTTACTTTGTTGTATACGCGGCGCCGGGATGAGATTGTTAATTTTGGAACTCCTAGGAAGATGGTTTTCATTTTAAGGTAACAAAGGAGATTTTCGACAACAAATGTAACAATATAACTAAGCCTGGTATAGGTGTACAATGCAATCGATACATCGTAAATGTATTTTACTACTGAGATACAAATGAATTAAATGTATCTCCATTCAGATATGCAGATGCTAAAAAATGTCTCATAAACTATCGAGATACATCTCTGTCACTATACTAACCAGCCTCGAAATACAACTGCATTTTTGCAATGTACGGAAGCATTGGAATGTATCATTGGCATATCGATCTCATTAAACCGCATTTTCTCAGGTTTGTTTAAATACATGCAACACGAGGTGGCTTAGCTCTTGTTATTCAGATGACTTTATTATAATGGGCTCGCGAAGGTTCCGAACCTTTTTAGTTTGCACAGCCCGTCAGTTATTACGTCTGCAGGCTAAAAAATTACCTGATTTAATGGTTTTCATATTACTAGACATTGGATCTAGAAAACCGTAGCTCTATTCTCTTGCTGAAATTGTCATCACAATAACGCTACAACGCCTTCTTTAGTTTGTTATAATTTGTCTGTTCTAAAATTTGTAAATTTTAACACATACGCTAAGAGTTTGTAAGCACCACACAGAGCGCACAACAATATTTAACCTGTAATACGTTATTGGGGAAAAGGTAATAGTTTCTTATTTTTACAATACACAGAGTAAAGGTGTTGCTGTAGGAAAGTAAAGGGTGTAAACCAGAGTGCCGCACGTTGAAAGAAACAAGGACACACAAAAGCAGCAAACACGAATACAGTGAAAACGAGACGCGCAATAAGTTAACAAGAAATATCGGTGTTTCTTTTAGACTATGACAATAATGGTGCAGTTAAGAACATGCTCATAAGCTTTTTGTGTAAGGAGCATGTGCGAGGTAAATCTCATCCACTAAGTTTAAAATAGGCACATCCAATTTCAGAAGCTCTCAGTTTTCCATAACCACCAGGTATAATTCACACACGAACCGGCGGAATTGATGAAATTCCCAAAAAAGAAACGAATTAGGTTATAATTTGTGTCGCCACAGAGCGGTGCACCCCTATCTTCTACATTATTTATTCTGATATTAGTGATATTATAGCACAAAAGGCACTTTCTCCCATTAACTTCTCTACAATATTACGCTGTTCAATCAGCTAAGCGTGTAAGATGCCGGTGAGAGCATGTCATTCGTACGTGAGTTGCTCTACGGTAAGACAAACACGGAGAAGCACAGCCAGAGGCAGCGGCCAATTAGCTAACCTATGATCGAGTCAGGTCAGCTTCTCAAAGATTAGCAAAATATATCGGTGGCAGCCTTAACATCACGCCCTTGGGCGTGATGTTAAGGATGCCACGAGTTGTCATGTCAAGAGCTCGCCACGCAAAAATAAATCGTGGCGTTAGCTACCACTCGTCTCATGCCGCCATCAAAATACAAGCACGCTCACGATGCACGCAGAGAAAATTGGGGATGACACGAGCAGACAGGCTACTGTGAAAAAGCACGCTACGGGGACGTGGAACGGGCTACATGGCGGGTGTCCCCACAGACCCACCTAATTGACTCGAAACAGCACCACTGACTAACTAGGGAAGTTGTTACCGCAACCTTGCTCCAAACCAACAGTTTATTTCACTGGGATGAGGTGACAAATGCAATCCCACGACGATGCACTCAGACAAGCTCGCAGGCCTCAACACTGGCCAGTCTGTTTCTGGGGTCGCAGTGGAAAGCGGCGTGGAACAGGCGGTTGTGGCGGACTGCCAGGTTGCATCGCTGCCTCGGCGTTAGCTGGAACGGGGCCCCGGCCCGGTCGGGGTGCGTGGAGCACAGGACGTAGCAGGCGCGGCGGAAAAATATCTGGAGCTCCAGACGGTGACGAAAAGGGTGCACGGATTCCGATGCCTGCGCACGCACGTCGCTGTGTTGAGATTATCGCCTAAATATTTCGACTATACTGCCAACCGCTGAAAGACAGGTCAAGTCAGCGGCAGGCTTGTATGTAACGCCTAATAAGGAAGACGTGACTTCTACGTAATAACTTTTTTCCTCTGCAAAGAAGTGACCGCTAAGTTATTTTCCGAGAAAGGGAACGAGTAAAGCAGTTTTGTTACCTTTTGATGGAGTAACGGGCAACAATATCCAGTTACTTCTAGACAGGAACATTTACATCATAAGTTACCCTATTTAATTTTCACGCCAGCTCGCGTCTATGACTTTCACGGGACAAAACCGCCAGAATGAAATATACAAAGACGCCCATAAATGAGTAAAAACTAGGTATGCCTAAAAAAATATTAGGTTCATCAGAAGGCTAGGTATTGATGATGTTTTTCGGTCCGGATCCCTCCAAGTGCTGTCGTTATTATATTGTGCCTTAGAAGTGTTCGGAACCATCGTGCTCAGGAATTGAGTCGTCTTTAAAGCGGACACTTTTTGTTACACATTTGTTTTTTCGGGTGAGGGGGCGGAGGTGGGGGGGGGGGGGGGGGCGGTGGTGGGGACCTTCTGCAGTGTGTATAAAATCTTTGCATAACACGTGGTTTACTGCTGTTATCGAGACCCTGTCTCTCCACTTTCTTCTTTGCCTTCTACTTAGTCGTTAAGTTTCCTTCACAGTCTAAGGGTTTGAACATCATGATTAGGTATTGTTAACTACACCAAATATGAGAAAATATCCACTGCTTCATAAAAACTGCACATACAGAGTTACAAAAAAGTAATCCTAAATTGAGCTGAAGGAACTCGCTCCTTCTCAATCTCCGTAACCCGTAACGTAGCTAGTTAAGTTTTCGAGCGAGTAACGATTAACTGTATAGGGAGTATTCACTGGCGGCCATAGCTGTGTGCGCGAATGCTGAGCGCGTGTTGACGGCGAGCTTCCACAGTTCTTTTGCAACGTGCATTCCGCACCATCAAGAGTGTCGGTCTTAGTAGCCTATTGATATGAGCTCGTTCTGAGCATGCGTTCTAAACATCGCCCACAAATATAGCGTCCAGTGAATACTCTCTAAAGTTAGTTTCTCTCAATAGCGTGTACTATTGGGGAAAAATGAAATGGGAACAGAGGAGCGCGTGGCTCGCGGTACAAGCTGCGCCGCCTGGAAGTGAGCCTAGGGGCGAGGGTGCGTGGCCTACTCCAATGTGTTTACGCACTTCGCTCGGCGCTTCGCAAGCTTCGGCAGTGCGCCTCTTGGTGCGCTGAATGCTATCACTGCTATCTTTGCTCGCTCGGCGCGTGCGGCGAGAGGAAGCTCGCCGCTAGTTGCAGAGTGTGTTCAGATAAGGACGGTCACGGTGGTGTCATGCCTATTTTTTGCTTTTAATTATATCTTTAAGCGAGGTAGCTAAACCTGTCCACACAACGGGACAGACCTTATTTTTGCAAGATACTTCCTTTTATTCGTGAAAAAAAATCGCATTCGAGAAAAGGATGATAAAACGATTTTCCCAACTGCGCCATGACGCACCTTTGAAGGCCGGAGGAATAAATAGTGCAGCTTTCTACACAGTTAAACTTTTTTTAATTTATTGCACACATGCTTTACGGCCAAAATTAGTTAACTTTTATCTATATGAGCGTATATTTCAAGCGAAATAAAATGCCAAACTTGGCCCCTGGAGCGAAGCTCACATAGTGAGGCATGTTTTTGGCGAATTTATAAGTCGCTTTATATTTATATTGTAAAACTGAAACTTTTTGTGTTGAGTGTTTCATGCTTTGTTAACTTTTAACAAAAATAATTGGTGTTCTACTGCTGAAAAAATGTTCTGCATTGCGCCCGGAAATTTCGTCAAAATCGAAAAAAGTCAAACTTTGGCAACTTTGTGCTGCAATAAAAAACATTACCGCTCTCGACTTTCTTTAAATTTTACCCGATGGGCCCTTGATGACCTTACTAACAAATCTTCAAAGAAATGTTGCATTATTTTGTTTTAAAGCAAGAAAATAAATGCGTAACCTGGTCGTGGTCGTATCAATAACCGCTGGGGTGTTTCTGTCTTAACGACTAGTGGTACACGAGCGACGCATGCAAGAGTAACCGGACTTGGTCATATTAATGCCCAGGCACTACGAAGTATTCTAAAAATATCACGCGAACTTGGTTCTATCGTTGATGTGGCAGATATTTCCAATAAAAACTGAAGGTTGCGGCGCGTCCGATCCATATTAGGATGTTAAACTTTTCTGATTAGATGTTCATTGTGCTAACATTTCAATTTAGTACTTTAATATTAGTACATGGCTGACAAAATAATTTGATTTGTAATTCTTGGCACCGCTAGAAAGCTTGCTGACAAAATAGTTTCATTTATTTCTCTAGGCATCGCTTGGAACGAGCGACATGCGGAAGCTTCTGACCCGACCGGTGGAGGGCGCGTCTGGGGCGGAACGATAACAGCATGTATCTCAAAAAACAATGGCGAATAAGGGAAACTCAAGGTTGAGTTAGAGGGAACTTAGGTAGCGTAAGCGGTTCAGAGTCGAAGGCAACAGCCAAGTGTGCGCTCGGGCGCAACCCAAGTCGCTCCTCCAGGATCTCTTGCGACGCCTCATCCGCAATCAGAAAATTCGTGATATGTAAATAGGTGAAGGGGGGCAAGAGAGTTATCGATCTGGGAAAATATTTTTATGAAATTCCAAGAGGGTCATAGGGTGCAAAAACCTGCATATATTTATTTGAAATTAAAACGCTCTTCGTGTGACTCAACCAGCGCCGCCACCGAATGTCGTAAGCCGTCATACGCGCACAGATTCGTGGTTCACTATAAACAGAAAAGAAAGAAAGAACTGCTGATCAGTCGACTGGCTTATACCGCGGTGAGATCTTGCCAATAAAGAGGACGTAACGCAAGTTTCAAAACAACGGGAGTTTAATTAGAACGATGATTTAAATAGAAACAGAAATAATATAATGGGGTTCACAAGTACCGAAACGTGGCAATAAAAAATCTTTGCATTCACACTGCCGGTGCGCGGGCGGCAAAATGCAAAAATACCTAGCGAATAAACAGAAGAAAAACAGTTACTAGACAATTGAAAGCTGAACTCCTAAAATCCTGAATTACTACCAACCAGATTGCAATACTGAGGTGGAGGGAGCATCTAATATGTAACTGTCCAGGAGTTACGGCCTCTTCCGTCGCGTTGTCCGAAGGGTTTGGTACCGGTGGATTTCAAGGTGGGATAGTGGGCAGCTCGATGAGGCCAGCCAAAGACTCAAACATAACACACACACACACACTTCTTGCGAAAGCTTCCCCAGCACAGACCTGGCCCGCCACCGTCGCTTGTCCAAGTCAAATAAAACCAAATAAGTTTATTTTCCACCTTGTAAAATACAGATGGAGGCGCTGTGGAAAAAAAGCTGCGGTTAGCAGCTTGACGAGCCCACAGTCCCTATATTAATGGCAACTAAGCCGCACTACGGTGGGAAGAATGAACATGCGTAAAAAAGATAATGACAACGAAAACGCAAAAGTATATAGGCATACAAAACAAAAATCATACTCCCATGGTTACAGACATTGCACGCAGTTCACTGCACTTACAGGCGAATAAATCAAAATGCATAAGCTGATAAGCGTTTAATAATGACGGAAGTGTATTACACAGACATTCTTTTCTGCAGTTTAGACGAGGTGTAGGTACTACCCAATTCTCTCCATGTCTAGTAGTATAGTTCGATTCTCTTATCTGTAGTTGTGCCAGGTTACGTATATTATTTATATTCCTCTGTGTTTCCAACTTATACCGTACACTCAATCGATATTTATATAGGTGGTATGCTGGGATCACGTGGGAACGATAAAAAAAGTTTGCACATGACGCGTAGGGCGCGTTGTAAATATGTCGAAGACATTTTTTTTTGTACCAAATAAACAGGTTGTACGTTTGAAAATGCGGTTGTTCCCCAAACTAGTTGACAGTAATTCAAATGGGAATAAAAGAGTGAATTGTACGGAAGTAACTTGATTCTTGTGTGAAGAAGGTATCTAACACGGCCTATTATTCCAGGTATCTGAGCTATTTTGCCTACTAAATAGTTTATACGACTATCCCATGAGATATTTGCGGAAAACACGACACCGAGACATTTAAAGTGCTCCCCAATTTCTATTGGACGGGAATTAAGGAAAATATCTCTATGCACTGGAATTGGCTTATTTTTCGGTCTAAATATTAGTGCTTTTGTTTTTAATTCATTTATTTTCATGGAATTAGATTTTGACCAGTTCTCCAGTGCTTTCATGGTGTGATTATATGTATCTACCAATTCATGGATATCAGTGCCGGCAAAAAAAATACAAGTGTCATCAGCGTAGATAATGGATTTGGCACTAGGGTTAATTTTTACAATATCATCAAGATAAATATTAAATAGGAGTGGCCCTAATATACTACCTTGTGGTACACCAAAAGTCACGGATAGAGCCTTAGAACACATGTTGTTTATCTGAACAACCTGCTTTCGGTTTGATAAATAGGATTTCAAAAGTAATAAAACCTGTTCACAAATACCATAGTAACTAAGTTTCCCCAGCAGAATATCATGACTCACTAAATCAAAGGCCTTGGAAAAATCCACAAATACACCAGCTACAATCGCTTTGTTTTCAAATTGTGTAAGAATATATTCTTTTTGTTCGAGTAATTCCAATTCCGTTGATTCGTTTTTACGAAAACCAAATTGTTGAGAAGTTAACAAGTTACATTTTTCTATAAGGTTTGAGAGCCTTGAATGCAAGATTTTTTTCAAATATCTTTGAGAAAACAGGTAGAATAGAAACTGGCCTATAATTTCCTAAATTGTTTCGATCACCCTTTTTATAGAGAACCGCAACTCTCGCAACTTGCATATTCACTGGAAAAACTGCACCAACAAAACATAGATTAAAAATATGAGTAAGAATAGGCGCAATAATATCGGCTACGTGCTTCACCGGTCGTATCTGAAATCCATCAATATCACAACTACTGCTGTTATTTATGTTTTTGATTATTGATATCACCTCCTGCGCAGTGGCTGGTTTCAGAAACATGGTTTTATCATTTCGATTACAAAGATAATCTCTTTAAGTATCAGGCGAGACACTTCCGTCTCCCACGTTTGTAAAACAATTGTTAAATGCGTCAGCTAATTTAGCACCAGATAGTTCTTCACCGTTAATTCGTAGTTTTAAAGGAGGGTTATGTGGGTGACCGCGATTTAGAAGCGTGTTTAATCTAGACCATAACACGTCATGTCGACCGTTCTTGTCGCTTGAAAATGATGAATGGAACTCATGCGAGCAGATCGCAGCTTCTTTGTTGCTTTGTTTCGATACTGCTTAAAAGTGGTCAAATCATAGGGATTACGACTATTTAAAAATTTGTTATATAGTTGGTCCCTTATTTTCATTTCTTGGCGCAATTCTGGCGTAATCCACGGCTTGCGTATCTTTCGGGGTTGTCTATGCACTTTTATAGGAAAGTGAGTAGAATATAAACGTTTAAAAATGTTAATGAACAAGTTATAGGCCTCACTCGCATCATTTGAATTGTTTATGTCGCTGTAATTTGACTGCAGCATCGCGTTTTGGAATGCATTAAAGGGACACTGACACCCCCCAAATTTTTTTTTTCCTTTTTTGTCAGGCGATTTATTATGGTTTCGGAATACAACCCAATTAATATTTTGCTACAGAGTCACGCATTTTTTTAATAAAGCCAAAAAAACGCAACTGCACGAAACCGAAACCGAAACGGAGAAGTGGAGAGGATAGCGTGAGTGGCGGAAGTCACGTGGCTACACCCGACCGTGCGTTTTTTTTTTTCTCCTCCTCTTTCCGCACGTAGCACCGTAGCAGACGAAATGCGTCCGCTCGCTGTGGTATTCCTTTGCAGTTATGTTTGTTCCGCTCGCTGTTCTGTATTTCAAGATGAGTTGTTTTGTACATTTAATTGGCAATTAGTAGTGAGTGCCCGAGTGCCGTGGTGAATTCCCGTGATCAGCTCCGAAAAGAATACTCCCAAGATGTTGCGTGAAGAGTTGCCTCACATGTCCTGCATCTGAAAGTGGCCAGAGTTATGCCAGAGTGCACAAGTTTCCGAAAGATCAACGGATCGGGATCAATGGCTGGCTGCAATTCCTGTAGAACCATTACGCGAAGCTCGGAAAGCGGACGCTACCCGATTCATATGCTCCTTGCATTTTGTGGAAAGTGATATACATTGAGTTCGCAGGTGTCAAAAATGGAATTCATAACATTTAGTGCAGCGACGTATCGTCCTCAATTTTTTTTTTCTGTGATAATTGTAAAAAAATAAATGTAAACAGCGCAGAATGCTTGACAAAAAAAAAATAAAAAAGTACGCCCACACCAGGTATCGAACCCGTGCCCTCTGCGTGTGAAGCGGACGTCTTTCCACTGAGCTACTGAAGAAACTCTATCATACGTAGTTATGCAGCGGGTAGACTGTATGTCGGAAGTTTGCTGCCGATTTCCCGATTTCCCTTCAATACCAGGTTACGCATTAATTTTTTTTTATTTTAAAACAAAATAATGTAACATGTTTTTTGGATATTTATAATTATCGGTCATCAAGGGCCTATCGGGTAAATTAAAAAAAAAAAAAAATTGAGAATGAATATTGTTTTTTAATTGCCGCGCGAGATCGCAAAATTTTGACTTTTTCGATTTTGACGAATTTCCAGGTGGAATGCAGAAAATACTGACAGCAGTAGAACGCTAATTATTCTGTTAAAACTTTCCAAACCATGAAACACTCGACGCAAAAAGTTTCAGCTTTAGAATATAAATTTAAATCCACTTAAAAATTCGCCGAATAATGCCTCATTATTTAAGATTTATTTATTTATTTATTTCAATACCCTCAGGGCCCATAGGGCATAACAGAGGGGGCGGGGCATACAAGAATTCACTCAAAAGAAAATACAAACGTAAAAGGCAGTGATTAAAACACAATCAATTCGACAAAATATTAACAAAAGTGATTAGTAAGCGCTTCTTTAAATAAATCAAGTGACGGGATAGCTGCTAAAGATGCTTGAAGGAGGTTCCACTCAGAAGACGTTCTTGGTATGAAGGAGTCGTTGTATGTTGATGTCTCACAGTGAGGAATGCCGACCTTGAAACGATGATCAATGCGTGAAGAGATATATGCGGGGTTAAGGAATAACTAATCTTTTAGTGAAGCGTTGAAGTGATAAACTTTGTAGAAAAGGCATAGACGATATATTTTTCGCCGTAAGGAAAGATGAGGCAGGGACAATGAGGTTTTCATAGATGATACACTAGCGGTGCGATGATAGTTAGAATAGATAAAACGTACTCCACGATTTTGAACAGCTTCAACGTTAGTCACAAGCGTTGTATGCCCGGGGTCCCAGATTGACGAGGCGTACCCTAATTTTGATCGAACCAGAGTTTTGTACAGAGGAAATTTTAATGTTATTGGGGCTAAAGAGAAGTTTCTTTTCAGATATTCAAGCATAGAGTTAGCGTTAGCGATAATATGATCAGTATGCAATTTCCATGAAACGTTAGAAGTAATGTGAACACCAAGATATTTGTAAGACGTCACAGATTCCAGTAGGTTGTTAGAAATTGAGTATGGTGATGGGGACGTGTTCCGACGGGAAACCCTCATGAATTTGCATTTGTTAGTGTTAAGAGTCATTTTCCATAAGTTACACCATTCGGATACAGCACACAGGTCACATTGAAGTAGTGTTGCGTCAGAATCGTTAGTTATTTCACGATAAATTACACAGTCATCGGCAACTAAGCTTATTGAGGGTGATACACACAGTGGTAAGTCATTTATATAAATAAGGAACAAAAGAGGTCCTAAAACGGAACCTTGTAGGAAACCTGAGGTAACAGGATTAAGGGAAGAATTAGTTTCATTCGCACAAACATATTGAGATCGATTAGTTAGGAAACGTTTAATCCACGACAAAACATTAGGATCAATGATAAGTTTGCTAAGTTTAAAAAGTAAGAATTTATGAGAAACTTTGTCAAAAGCTTTGGCGAAATCAAGAAACACACAGTCAACCTGGGACCCACGGTCAAGGCATCGCTTGTTCCAAGCGATGCCTAGAAAAATGAATCAAACTATTCGGTCAGCAAGCTTTTGGGCGGTGCCCAGAAATACGAATTAAATCATTTCGTCATTTATGGAAATGTTGTCATTTATATTACAAATCATTTTGTCATTTATATTAGAAATACGAACCAAATCATTTCGTCAGGTACTAATATTAAAGTACTAACTTGAAATAACCGCACAATGAACATCTAACCAGCCAAGCATAACACCCTAATATGAATTGGTCGCGCCGCAACGTTCAGTTTCCATTGGCAATATCAGCGACATCAGCTATCAAACCAAGTTCACGTGCTATTTTAGAGTGCTTCGTGGCGCCTGGGCATTAATATCACCAAGCAAGGTTACTGTGGCATGCGTCGCTCGTGTACCACTAGTCGTTAAGACAGAAACGCCCCAGTGGTAATTCGTGCGACCACGACCTGGTTACGCATTTTTTTTTTTCAAAACAAAATGATGCAACATGTCTTTGCAGATTTGTAATTACCGGTCATCAAGGGCCCATCGGGTAAAATTTGAAGAATATCGAGAATGATTTTTTTTTTTAAATTGCCGCACAAATATCGCAAACGTTTGACTTTTTCGATGTTGACAAAATTTCCGGGCGCAACACAGAAAACACTTTCAACAGTAGAACGCTAATTAATTTGTTTAAAGTTCACAAAGCATGAAAAACTCGACGCAAAACGTTTCAGCTTTAGAATATAAATTTAAAGCGACTTAAGAATTTGCCGAAAAATGCCCCATTATGTAAGATTTGCTCCAGAAGCCAAGTTTGACAATTAATTTCGCTTGAAATGTCTGCTTATATTAGTTAACTTTAACTAATTCTGGCAGTAAAGCGTGTATGCATTAAACGTAAAAAATTTCACTGTGTAGAAAGCTGCACTCTTTATTCCTCCAGCTGTCAATTTGCATCATCGCGCAGTTGGGAAAATCGGTTTTTCAACCTTCTCTCGAATGCGGTTTGTCTAACTAATACAATGAACGAAGAGGGGAGAAAGTGATTATGAATTTATTGATTTTAAAGTTAGGTTGCGGGTTCAATCCCCGCTCCTGGCCCAATTTTTCGCCAGCTCTCTTTCCCTTTCCCTTTCCCTAACTTTAAAATCAATAAATTCAATAATCACCTTCTCCCTCTCTTTGTTCACAATATTACTACGGCTACATTTGTCCATCTTCGCTCATTCCCATTAACGAATACAAGGAAGTATTTTGGAAAAGTAAGGTCTGTCCCGTTGTATGGACAGGTTTGGGTACCTCATATCAAAATATGACTGAAAACAAAAAATAGGCATGACACCACCATAACCATCCTTATTCGAACACACCCTATTTGCGGTTATAGATTTAAAAAAGGTAAATATCTTCTCTGACTCAGGTACTATTACACGGTTTTTATCTGCACTGAAACCTACAACTTTTCCTGAGCATATAAATTACTGCCTGTATATTGTTCCTACAGCGTGACTTTTTTAATTGCGAACTCGTTCTACGTTGCGCATTTATTTCTTCTGGATGTCTACCTAAAACAATGTTAGATATAGCCAATTCAAACGCCCATTTTTGTTTGTACCTTCGCCTCCATCTTTTTTAACCATTATTTAAATGCAATTTTGAGCGGACTGTTTGGCTAGAACAAAAAAGATACGCGCATGCATCGAGTTATTCAGACTTTTACCGCAAATCAAACATGTCTATGGAACTGTTTATTTGTACGTTGTGGAATATGTGATGATCTATGTTCCATAATATAGAAACATAGATAAAAATGTAGCTATCTTAAGTCCTTTTCTTCGTCCCAGACCTCCAATATTTCGAAGATTTAGATCACATTTAAAAGGCGGGAACTTCCACGTTTACCATATATCGACCATACTGAGATGGCAGTAAAGGCTGCGTAAATATTTTTCAAACAAGCTAAAGAAACAAAAACAAACTGGGGAAGTTTATCTATCGATTTGAAAAGTTACTTCCATCGAAGTTAGTGAAAATGAGGTTATTTTATTAAAACAGTGTTTCACTTCCCACTTTTAAAGAAAGAACTAAATAATAAACCAGAACACAAAGTTAAATTTTTAATATTGGAATGTCAGATGTTCCAGGAACCTTCCTACCCCATGAAATGTTGGACGTCGATGTGTATGTTTGGGCGGTTTGAAGTTGTGAGCAGTTTGACTAGTGCGAACGATTTATTGATTTTATTTTGGTAGAGCACAAAAGACAACAAAGTAAGTTTTTTCCTGAGTCAGAATTATTGGAAGGAGACTAACACTCCCGTGGTGGGTGTGTGGGACGCTTTCTTCTTTTACAGCGATGCCGCGCGAATAGAAGTGCAGGCCGCGCTGAGTTATTATGCAACCCGCTCCTCTTCATGTTTGACTCGTGCAATATTTATTTTTTATACTTAGCGGTTATGTCTATCGCGCACCTCTAACATCTAAACAATCTAAAAATCAACGAAAATAATCCTTGAAAGAGAGAAAACAAGGGGGACAAATTACAAACACAAATCTCGTAACACAGCTAGGTGGCTGGTTGGCGACTGAAAAAATCCGCCTGGCCCTGGTATCGAACGAGGGACCTCTTCATTTCCAGTAGAGCATTCTACCAACTGTGCTAACCACGAGTTCGATGTCAATAGAGCAAACTGGTTTTAACAGATGCCACCAGTCAAATATAAACATGGGTGAATGGCCTGCATTCTTAGGCTATTATGATGATACAATTAATGTAAAAGTACAAGTGAGCTAGTAAGAAAAACTGGTAGTAATCACTGGAAAGAGGGAACAATGGTGACAAAAAGCTGTGTTTGGAGATTTGTGTTTGTCCTTTGTCCCCCTTTTTCCCCCGTCTCCAGGAATTATTACCGTTATTCTTGTCGGCGCTCGCTTGTACCTTTGTATTAGGGCCGTCATTATCTAAAAAAGTACTTGACGTAAAGTACATTATTAATTTATAGGTTACGTACTTCGAGTAAAGTTCTGAGTACACCGGGCACAGTGTACTTGAAGTAAAGCACTATGAATACAATGTACCTTTAAAGCAAAATACAAGTACTTTTTAAACCAATGTGCAATAATGCCGTCAAAATTCTCTATATAGCGTTTTTTTGCAATGACAGCTGTTAGTGGGAGCATCCACAGGGAATAACCTTTAGCTAAATTATCCAAGCATCAAAGAAAATTGCCGGGAACGAAGGTACACGCGCTGCACCCGCTCGCCTTCTCTATACAAAAGAATCAACACCAAAAGTATGTTTCAAAGTCTACAGAAAAAAAAAGACAGAGTTTTTGCAGTAGAGCCAAGAAAGCCCCGATAACTTTTTTCAGTCAGTCACACTTACATTTGCTATTTTAATAAGTTGTAGCGTCAATTCAACGTCAGTGCGCTGTACATCCAACGGAAGTTTTCGGGTGTCGTATATGTGACAAGGGGTGTAAGAATATACTTTTTTTTTGTGTGTGTGTTTGAGGCATCTATATTGTCGGCGGCTGCAACCTCGGCAAAAGCGAAACGGACTGAAGAAACTTAGTGGCTAACTAGCTCCCAGAGTGCCCTGAGTGGCATGTCGGCACGATGGGGTGCTTGGAATTTTGAAGATGCATATTTGGCAAAAACTTCTGTAGGAAGTGTTCACTGAATGACATATTTGAGGGCTATGTGTAGAGCGCATTCTCAGAATGAACTCCTATTAGTTACATGCTAAGACCGGCAATACTGATGGTGCGCAATTGCAAATTGCAAAAAAAAAAAAAACAAAAAAAACTAAACTGGGGAAGCTCGCCGTCAGCACGCGAACAGCAACCACAAACACCGCTATGGCCGCCTATGAATACTTTCTATTGCGTGGCCGTCCTTCGCGAAAAATCCCGGTGCCTCAAGTGTGCACGCGCAGCCAGAGTACGCGTCGAATATCTACGAGCGCGTACTCAATAAAACTCTATGTCTTGAAGCAAGGTGCTCGAGAAAGAAAAAAAGAAAACGAGCAGCGCGTGCTAGAAGCTAGGCGTTGAAAAAAGAAAGAAACGAAACAACGAACACGTCCAACTATTAGCCCCGTGCGCGACCGAAAGCGTCGCTGTGGTCGGCCTTCCACGATTGGCCGAACGATGACTATGACGTCGGAAAGGGGATTTATCATCGACGGAAATAAGAGGAATGAAAGAACTTTAATTTTGACGGTGTTGGCAGTGTTCCTTTGAGAACGCAATGATTTCAAGCTTCCACCATGCTAATAACAAACACCATCGAACTTGTTGTTTGCAAGGTAATGACGTCACAACGGGGAACCACAGGAGGGCGCCACCAAAACTTCTCGCCGCTAATACTTCGTCTCACCTTAGCATGGACTAACTGTGAAAGCCGTTCAAGCGCGAGCTGGAAGCCTTGACTGCCTTGGCTGGAGCACTCGTTGCACGTGCGCCCGTGCAGCCGCCGAGGCTTCCTCCAAAGCAAATAGCTCGCGCTTTTAGCATGCGCGGCTAACAATAGTCCATGTTAAGGTGAGACGAAGTATACCAGGCGCTAAAAAAAAAAAGAATTGCGAGTAATAAATATTAAAGAGATACTGAACCAAGGAATTTAGTGTCCATAATAAGTGGCGCACGTTCCTTCCACGAGCCAGCAGCCGCCGGTGTGCGCGAGCACACGCAACGAAAATGACGTCAAAGACCTCCATTCGCGCTTAAGAGGACAGTGAAATGTATGGGCTTCGGGCCAAAGGAGAATAAAGACAAGTTTTTTTTATCTACGCAGTGGTGTCTGGTGTAAAAGGTAAGCGATAATTGGTCTAACAAGCACGTAGCTTTCACTTGTAGAGATGAAAAGACCGTCTTTATTCTCTTTTGGCCCGAAGCCGACTGTTACGACTGGCTTCCTTGGCTCCGTCCTGGAGTTGGCCTTCACCGTCCGCCGAGAGCAGCAAAGCCCATTGTCACGTAGGGCCCCGGCGCGCGCCAACGGCGCTAGACAGTCTGACAGTCACGTTCACATTCGCGAGACCGACCCTGGAGTCATCGGGCTGGTGTGACCTTCGAGGAGGGCTCCAAACACAAAAAGAACGTCTTCCGGAGGCCACGAGACCATCTGGGATCGCCGGCCCTCGCAAGGAGAAACACCGGCGTGCGTGTGCGTGCCTGTGTGTGTGTGTGGGTCTGTCGGTGTTGGGTTTCAGCAAGAACGTCGACTCCTTACATCAGCCACCGGAGCGCGGCAAGAACGTCGAGGGATTACATCATCTGCCCCTCGCTGAAAGAACACCCAGAAATTGCATCAGCCGCCCCCCGCACTTCGGACACCTCGTGAACACTCGAACACCGGGGAAGGCTCCTCTCTCTCAGAGGGCCTTCTCGCCCTCGGAGGGCTATATATAACACGGGCTCAGGGAGCCCGGAGTCGCCGATCGTCAAATAACCAGTCGACCATGCTACTTGTATCGTTCCTGTACATAAACTGTACATAAAAGTTCTACTTCCGTAACACCACTCCAGGCCTGTTTCCTCGGGGCCATGCTAGCAGCGAGCCACAACCCCGACTCTTGGTTCCGCACCTGACATCGTCATCCTCCCAAACGCAACACCATGCATTTCACTGTTCTCTTAACCGCGAATGGAGGTCTTTGACGTTAATGTTGTTGCGTGTGCTCGCGCACACCGGTGGCTGCTGGCTCGTGGAAAGAACGTGCGCCACTTATTATGGACACAAAATTCTTTGGTTCAGTATTCCTTTAAACGCCCTAAAAAACCGAACATGACTATATTTCGTTTCCCCTTAGGCGCGCATAGGCCCGTAGCTCTCGTGTTTTGAGCAGCGCCCCAGGCGAGCAAAAAAAAATTACACCATCTTCCCGAGGGGAACCATGGGGTGATGCGGAGCATCGTGTTGGTTCCGAGGAAAGAGTCAGTTGCGTGCTGACGTCGAGAGATGGCGCCACCGACTGCCCTAGCGTTACCCCCTACGCGAGCCTTCGTCGCGGCTCGCGGCAGAGGAACTTGGAACGCTCACCGCTCGCCCTTTATTTTTTTTCACACTTGAAGGAGAGGAGACTAGTGGAGGAGAGTTGCGCGTGCGCGCGCGGTGTGGTTAGAATCGAACGCACGCGAAGTGCACGCACAGCTGGTAGAGAGAGAGAGCGGAGAGAGTAACGCCATACGGCTCTGGTAACGCCAACACCATCTAGAGGAGAAGGCCAGAACACGCCTCGAGTGACGTCACGGCAGCAGGCTGACGTGCGCCGCGCTATAAGCTGAGCTGAAGGCTTCGCGCGTAGGTTTTACGTCGTAGAAACGCGGGTTTTCGCACAATTTATTTTTTATGAGCTAACATGAGAGCTGTGAGCGCAGAGTGATTTAAAGTACCAATTTTAGAACGCAGGAAAATTATTATAACCTACAATTATCGTAGTGAAATACAAGAAAGTGATATCTTGACACAGATGTGTTCTTTTTTTAAGCGATAAACTGGGTGGTGTAGTTGTCTCTGAACGACATGGGAGTTGTATAAAAGAAGAATCCATGTGAAATGGCAATAATCGAAGTAATGGGACCAGATAAAATGAACTACAGTAACAATCGGATAAATGATGCAGAGGAATTCATTTAATTTCATTTCATTTTATTCACCTCAAAGGCATCTGAAGACGCATTACATGAGGGAGGTTCAAAAATAACAGACATAAAAGACATAACATAAAAAATAGACACCAACAAAAAAAATCACACACACACACAAAAAAACCGCTTATTATTATGCTATTGTTATGATGCAGTTTTACAAATCAAGGTTCAGTTAAACAAATTAATGCACTTCTTTTTAAATGAAACGGGATATCTCTCAGTTACAATATGGTCAGGTAGTTTGTTCCAGTCAGTGGTGCAAAGTACTAAGGAGGAAAAGAGGAAAGTGCAAGTATGGCACTGAAATGGTTCCATCTTGCAGGAATTATCTAATATGGATTATGTAAAATTGGCAGCCCAGCACTAAGTAGATTGAAAATCGGAATCTGAGTAATATACAGCTTGAATAAAACACAATCGGGCTATTTTTCGTCTTCTTTTTATATTAGGAAGATTTATGCTAGCTTTTAAAGTGGAGACACTAGTTTCGGATGAATAATCACTGCATATAAGTCTGGCTGCTTTGTTTCGAAGATTCGAGCCTCGAGATTAGTTAGCTTAGATGTGGATTCCAAATTATGCTTGCATATTCTAATTTTGGGAGGATAAATGTTTTGTATGCGAGTAGTTTTGTTTCAATGGGAGCTAGATCCTTACTGAAAAATCTCAATGGCATGAGAAATTTCTGTGTCCAATAAACACATATGAATCAAATGAGATATATAAGAACAATAAGATCTATATAAGATATATAAGAAACTTGTGAAAAGTTTCTTATACGGTTCTTATATATCTTATATAGTTCTCAATAGTTCTTATATATCTTGTATGATTCATGTGTTTGTTAGACAAGAAATGTCTCACACAAATGGCTTTTTCACAAACCAAGTGTTTTAGTGCACTATTTGTTATTTGCTCAATCCATGATAATGAGTCTGTAAAATACACGCCCAAACACTTGTACGACAATGAGTGTTCTAGTGGTTGTGAAAGTAATAAGTAGTGGGTTAGTGTTTTAGTGGAGGGCTTAATTATGGACATTTGTTTGCATTTATGTGCGTTAATGTTAATCTGCAGTAGGGAACACCATGATGATACTGTATCTAAATCGCCTTGGACAATATTGTGATCACTATAAGTGTATTAATTTCCTGGTAAATAGCTCAAGCATCAGCGAAAAGTCTAATTGTCGATTTAATTGATGATGGTAGGTCAATGACATATATTAGAAACAATAGAGGCCCGAGTACACTACCCTTAGGGACACCTGATACTACAGCAACGGGACCGAAATTGCCAGACAAGTATAAAAGTAATAACATTCTAAAATTGTGATGTGCTGGTTCGAAAAATGTATTGCACATATTTTGACAAACTTTTCTTAGACCTGTGATAAATCTGTATAGGTTCAGCAATTCAATGAACTCTGTCTGTTCAAATATAGTACTTGTTTTGCAGCAAGCAACCTATCCTATCTGGTTACTACATTGAAAAAAAAACACCTGTAACCTATTTCTTGGCACTTTCATAATGTGAAAACTTTATCTTTGCAAAAAAGTACAGTAATACCCGAGCGTTGTCCCATACGCTGATGTACTTCAGTACCGAGTCTGTGAAACGACACAGTTAGGGCGGCTAACAACAAGTTTTGTACACAAAGAGGAGTGGGCATGGGGGCACCATGACAGAACAGCACACGACAAAACAGCACGCGACAAAACAGCACGGTCAAAACAGCACGCGTCAAAACAGCACAACGTCAAAACAGCACGGCGACAAAACAGCACGCGCCAAAATCGCAGGCGACAAAACAGCACAGCGTCAAAACGGCACAGCGACAGAAGAGTACGTGCCAAAACAGCACGGCGTCAGAACAGCACAGCTTCAAAACAGCCTAGCGACAAAACAGCACAGCGTCAAAAGGGCACGCGACAGAAGAGAATGGCGTCAAAACAGAACCGCGACAAAACAGCACAGCGTCAAAATTAGGACACTGACAATATAGCTAGTGTTTTGGCGTTTTCGGTTTTCATTATATTATTTTGAAATTCGGCGTACTCTTTTTTTCGTTTTTTTAGTCCAAACAGAAGTTTTCGGTTTATTGCGGTGAATATTTGTAGACGCATAAACTTCTCGGTTCTTTTCGGTTTATTGGCAAAAAACAAACAGTATACTGACGAAAATGCAATATTTAAAAGCGTTTGTTTAAAATGCCTAGTGAGTAAACCAGGTACTGGTTTTCTTTTTGTTGCTGTCTGTGGCAGCCGACGCGACCTGTTCTGCAAGACGCACTGGGGCCCTATCGTGATCTGACATTATCGTCGTGGGCTCGTATTTGTACAGAGCACGAACATGAGCTTCACTACCACTTCGGTCGGAAAGGCAAATATCAAAGAAATTTAGAAATTTGCAAGCAGTGTACTAAGTGCGTTTTGCCCCAGTTTCACGATTGAGAGAGGCGGTAAATTCGCGCCGACCACAAAAACGACAATGAAACAATCGTATTTATTCCCTCCTCTAGTAGACGGAAGCTAGTTGTGTTAAAAATATGCGGCATTTACCGACGCCCTTGATTTTCATTGTTCAGTCCACGAATAAATTCTCTTCTTTGAACAAAGAATTCGGCACACAAATCCCTTTCAGGTCAAAAACCCAAATTTCGTCCTGAAGACCCCTGCGCCCCCGGAGCTTTTGTTGAAAGTTGAATTGATCTCGGAGTCAAGCTGAAAACTGCGAAAGGAAGTGGTCATAGGGAGAGTAATAAGTCACTCCCCACCCCTCCAAACGCCCTCGAAAATACTGACCTTTTTCAGTTGAACCCTAAATATAGTGTATGGAGTGAAGAAATGCATGTCTCAAAGGAGGCACTGTAAAGAAATGGAGGGTACATTTGACCTTTTACCTTTTTTTTCTGCTGGCTATCAACGACACGAAAAAATCCGACAAACATACCAACAACAGCTTCGCTGTAAAAGGGGGCTCGAACAATTGCATTTAATTGTTTAAAGCTTTCCGCCTGTCACCTTACGGGAATGCTTTACCTCCTGTTGTGCTAGAAATTGTGGTTCACTACCAACTTTCGTGCCTTCCATACTGTGGGTCCGACAGATTCAGTGGGCGGTCGCGAAGCAATTGCTGCCATCAGTATTTTTTATTTTTTTTTGTAGATTTTTGCAGTCTTGTGAAAAGCGCGAGTGGGCTTTGTACCGCAATATTTTATTTTTTTTTTTTTTTTTTGGGGGGGGAGGGGGGGAGAGAGGTCTCCGGGTTGCAGGGTTCGGTAAGCACCGAAAGACGCAATAAATTCCGTTATAACCTAGCGACAATAAATGAAAGGGTCAAAGAGGTTCGAAACTATTCGCGCAGAGAGAGGTGAATAGCGCGCTCGAAGTTGCTACATGCGTGCTGTCTTGCCGCTGTGCTGTTTTGACTCCGTGCTGTTTTGGCACGTGCTCTTCTGTCGCGGTGCCGTTTTGACGTTGTGCTGTTTTGTCGCGTGCTATTTTGACGTGTGCTGTTTTGTCGCCGTGCTGTTTTGACGCTGTGCTGTTTTGACGCGTGCTGTTTTGACCGTTCTGTTTTGTCGCGTGCTGTTTTGTCGTGTGCTGTTCTGTCGCGTTCCCGGGCAGGGGAGCTTCATATCCAAAGTTGCTTGCATTTACAATACAGAAGAGAGTCGTAAATAAGAAATTGGTCACCTTTGAACACTGCGAAGCGAGCCCCCTGGTATCCATAAGTTCTGCAAATATCCGTCTTGAAAATAATTGATACACATGCATCTTAGATGCCGTAGATTTTGTGACACCGAGACACAGAATATCTGTGCAGCATGTCGGCATTTACGCTGTAGCACCACAAGATACCTAAGACACTGCTACAAGGACACCGACTATCTGCACACACACAAACACACACACAGGTTCACAGACTTCAGAGAGCAGTTGCCTTTGCATAAGGATGAAGCGCAAGCACGTTGCTGGCCGGACAGGAACTAATTTGTTTAGCGTTGACCACTTAGCTTTTTTTTTTTTTTGATTTTGCACTGGCACTTTTTGTATTGTTGTCCTTGCAACAAAGGTTTCTCAGTTGAATGTTTTCACTGCAGTCCAACACATGCTTCAGCTCAAACTCACAATGGGTTCACCATCACAGGCATCAGACGTACTCTTCCTTTGTCTGAGTTCGCTTCTTGACATCCGTGACGGTTGGCAGCGAGTGTCTTTGATTGCAGAGTTTCAGCTTTACATTTCTTTTGTTTGGCATTCTTGGCATTAATGCGAGCATTCATCTTGCTGCAAAGATGTCACAAGAAAATGCTTGTGCATTTTCTTGTGACAACAGCACGCGTTTTAAGATGAGCTCACTCGTATGTTAATTTTCACAGTAGTCAAAGTCGGAAGTCTCCTTTTCGGCGAGTAGTTCCATTATGAGATATGTAACAAGTCGGCACTGGCTGGGCATCACCAATTGGTGAACACCATAGTTGTGTTCTACAGCATTTACACCAGGAAAAACAAGCCCTTCTATAACCAGTTTCATTGCGAGAGCACAGTCTTCCTGTGCGAGCAAACTGTAGCCAACTTGTTTTGTGCTGTTGATGCGGCCTTGCATTTTTCGCCCCTTAGGTTTTTCAAGGTGGTGTAGACTGCATGGCTGGCCACATAGCCCAGGGCCGGGAGGGTCTGTCTTATTTTCTACAGCCCAGGGCCACATTGCAGGTATATCACGTTGCAGGTAGGTCGTTAAGTATCCGCTCGCTTGGGAAGATCTTCCTAGTTTCCATCCTTGCTAGCTGTAGTGATCGTTGACAGAGTGCTCCTCAGCAGTATTTTGTTTTCATCTTCGTAAATGTGCCTTGTAGACACGTGATATTAGAAGCAAGCCAGTTGACTATACATTCCGAAGCACTCTTCTAAGCTGTCAGTTTTCAGCTTGTCCCATGGAGGCTGTACAGTAGCCCGAGTTCATCAAAGCAGTATCCGGGATGTGTATTTGACCGCTTCTGCAAGAAATAGAGCGAAAAAGGAGGAAATCATATTAATCCAAAGAAAGGCAATGTAATCAAAAATGGTTACAGAAATACAAAAAACAAGAAGAAAAAATGCTCTTTTTTAAAGTGTAGCTGAAGTGGTTCCGTATTTGAGAGAAAACCCTGGCAGTGTTTCGATCTGGTATTTCGGATCACAAACATTAAAATTATTCTTGAATTTGATGTGCCGAATGCGCTATAATAATAATAATAATAATAATAATAATAATAATAATAATAATAATAATAATAATAATAATGCTTATTGCACGAGCACATAGAACCAGGTACAGAAAATAATAATAATTAATAATAATAAATAATATGCTCCATAGAGCTTCCTGCGTGTGTGTTGGATTCTTGGGGAGCCTGAAGGGGCGCCAGCTAAATTGTTAGTATATGGCTCTGGTGTATGGATAAGTAAACTGGTCAATGAACCATATTCCGGCTTGCGTGCACTCCTAACTACAGCTCGAAAGACCCGCTAAAATATAGGTCTTACTAGTTAGTTGCGGCGGATCATCTCCGCACTCTGATGAGGATACACAGGAGCGACACGATGTACTTCTTTTTATATTAATTTTTACATTGATGTGCTGGTTGCAACCGCGATAACCTATCACTTGCATACCTTGCGAAAATCATTCCAATCTGAACTCATAAATCAAGTCATTTTTATTTAGGTCTGCACCTACAAGTAGCGCGAGCATTTGAATATGTTGCTTCCAGGCCACAACCAAATCACTCCCATGTACGCATTCAGCGAAAAGTAAAAACAAGAAACGAAACCACGATCATAAAAAGTGAAAAGTTCTCACCCTGCCATGCCGTCAAGGAGCGAGATCTTCCCGTCGATTCGCTGTATAGTCCACTGCTTTCGTAGTCATCCTTGCAGAAACTCAAATATGGACACTTTCACATCCAGTTTTCCGCCAAAGCGCGGATAAACAACATCTGTACGGAATGCCAGCACCAGTCGAGAGCACCGACAATCGAAAAGCAACGTTCACGTTCACGTTCACACACGGCGCCGCGGTTGTGTTGTATTCCAAAATGTGCTCGATCTCACCCGAGAGTTGAACTTCTGACCCTCGGCGTCCAAAACCTACTCGCTTCTAGAGTTGTTCTAGTTGATTCCATCAGCCTCATTGTCACGTGACCCAACCCGCAGGAGTAACTAAAAAAGCCGTCGAAGAAAGGAACGCGACGGACGACCGTTGGGGAGAAAAAGTAAAAAAGGAAAACAAAACGCGACGCCGCGGCGCCTTTTTTTATTTTATTTTTTTTGTTTGTTTGCACCGCGTCAAGCGTAGAGAGAACGGAAAAGTAAAAGAGAACGTGCATTGCAAAGAAGCCAACTGTTAAGGGGAGCCTTGCGGAGAAGCGCACTACCAGTTCAGCCTACTCATGCCGACACTCCTTAGCCAACACCACCTAGAGGAGAAGGCCAGAACACGCCTCGAGTGACGTCACGGCAGCAGGCTGACGTGCGCCGCGCTATAAGCTGAGCTGAAGGCTTCGCGCGTAGGTTTTACGTCGAAGAAACGCGGGTTTTCGCACTATTTTTTTTTATGAGCTAACATGAGAGCTGAGAACGCCGAGTTATTTAAAGAACCAAATTTAGAACCAGGAAAATTATTATAACCTACAATTATCGTAGTGAAATACAAGAAAGTGATATCTTGAGACAGATGTTTTTTTTTTTTAAGCGATAAACTGGGTGGTGTAGTTGTCTCTGAACGACATGGGAGTTGTATAATAGAAGAATCGATGTGAAATGGCAATATTCAAGTAATGGGACCAGATAAAATGAACTACAGTAACAATCGGATAAATGATGCAGAGGCATTCATTTCATTTCATTTAATTTTATTCACCTCAAAGGCATCTGAAGACGCATTACATGAGGGGATTCAAAAATAACAGACAAAAAAGTAATTGAACATAAAAAATAGACACCAACAAAAAAAATCACACACACACACACAAAAAAAACGCTTATTAGCATGTTATTGTTATGATGCAGTTTTACAAATCAAGGTTCAGTTAAACAAATTAATGCACTTCCTTTTTAAATGAAATGGGATATCTCTCAGTTACAATATGGTCAGGTAGTTTGTTTCCACTCAGTGGTGCAAAGTACTAAGGAGGGAAAGAGGAAAGTGTAAGTAATGGCACTGAAATGGTTCCATCTTGCAGGAATTATCTCATAGGATATGTAAAATTGGCAGCCCAGCACTAAGTAGATTGAAAATCGGAATCTGAGTAGTATACAGCTTGAATAAAACACAATCGGGCTATCTTTCGTCTTCTTTCTATATTAGGAAGATTTATGCTAGTTTTTAAAGCGGAGACACTAGTTTCAGGATGAATAATGACTGCATATAAATCCTGGCTGCTTTGTTTCGAAGATTCGAGCCTCGAGATTAGGTAGCTTAGGTGTGGATTCCAAATTATGCTTGCATATTCTAATTTTGGGAGGATAAATGTTTTGTATGCGAATAGTTTTGTTTTCAATGGGAGCTAGATCCCTACTGAAAAATCTCAATTGCATGATAAATTTCTGTGTCCAATAAACACAGATGAATCAAATGAGATATATAAGAACATATAAGATCTATAAGAAACTTGTAAAGAGTTTCTTATACGGTTCTTATATATCTTATATAGTTTTCAATAGTTCTTATATATCTTGTATGATTCATGTGTTTGTTAGACAAGACATTTCTCACACAAATGGCTTTTTCACTAACGAACTGTTTTTAGTGCACTATTTGTTATTTGCTCAATCCATGATGAGTCTGTAAAATACACGCCCAAATACTTGTACGACAATGAGTGTTCTGGTGGTTGTGAAAGTAATAAGTACTGGGTTAGTGTTTTAGTGGAGGACTTAATTATGGACATTTGTTTGCATTTACGTGCGTTAATATTCATCTGCAGTAGGAAAGACCATGATTATATTGTATCTAAATCGTCTTGGACAATATTGTGATCACTATAAGTGTATTTATTTCCTGGTAAAAAACTCATGCATCAGCGAAAAGTCTAATTGTCGATTTAATTGATGATGGTAGGTCAATGACATATATTAGAAACAATACAGGCCCGAGTACACTACCCTTAGGGACACCTGATGCAACAGCAACGGGACCGAAATTGCCAGACAAGTATAAAAGTAATAACATTCTAAAATTGTGATGTGGTGGTTTGGAAAATGTATTGCACATAGTTTGAAAAATGTATTGCACATATTTTGACTAACTTTTCTTAGACCTGTGATAAATCTGCACAGGCTCAGCAATTCAATGAACTCTGCCTGTTCAAATGTAGTACTTGTTTTGCAGCAAGCAACCTATCCTATCTGGTTACTACATTAAAAAAAAACACCTGTAACCTATTTCATAATGTGAAAACTTTATCTTTGCAAAAAAGTACCGTAATACCCGAGCGTTGCCCCATACGCTGATGTACTTCAGTACCGAGTCTGTGAAACGACACAGTTAGGGCGGCTAAAAAACAAGTTTTGTACACAAAGAGAAGTGGGCATGGGAGCTTCATATTCAAGTTGCTTGCATTTACAATACAGAAGAGAGTTGTAAATAAGAATTGGTCACCTTTTAACACTGCGAAGCGAGCCTCCTGGTATCCATAAGTTCTGCAATATCCGTCTTGAAAAAAATTGATACACTTGCATCTTAGATGCTGTACATTTTGTGACACCGAGACACAATATCTGTGCAGCATGTCGGCATTTACGCTGTAGCACTACAAGACACCTAAGACACTGCTACAAGGACACCGACTATCTGCACACACACACACACACACACACACACACACACACACACACACACACACACACACACACACACACACACACAGATTCACCGACTTCAGAGAGCAGTTGCCTGTGCATGAGGATGAAGTGCAAGCACGTTGCTGGCCGGACAGGAACTAATTTGTTTAGCGTTGACCCCTTAGCTTTTTTTTTTAGATCTTGCACTGGCACATTTCGTATTGTTGTCCTTGCAACAAAGGTTTCTCAGTTGAATGTTTTCACTGCAGTCCAACACATGCTTCAGCTCAAACTCACAATGGGTTCACCATCACAGGCATCAGACGTACTCTTCCTTGGTCCGAGTTCGCTTCTTGACATCTGTGACGGTTGGCAGCGAGTGTCTTTGATTGCAGAGTTTCAGCTTTCCATTTCTTTTGTTTGGCATTCTTGGCATTAATGCGAACATTCATCTTGCTGCAAAGATGTCACAAGAAAATGCTTGTGCATTTTCTTGTGACAACAACACGTGTTTTAAGATGAGCTCACTCGTATGTTAATTTTCACGGTAGTCGAAGTCGGAAGTCTCCTTTTCGGCGAGTAGTTCCATTATGAGATATGTAACAAGTCGGCACTGGCTGGGCATCACCAATTGGTGAACAACATAGTTGTGTTCTACAATATTTACACCAGGAAAAACAAGCCCTTCTATAACGAGTTTCATTGCGAGAGCACAGTCTTCCTGTGCGAGCAAACTGTAGCCAACTTGTTTCGTGCTGTTGATGCGGCCTTGCATTTTTCGCCCCTTAGGTTTTTCAAGGTGGTGTAGACTGCATGGCTGGCCACATAGCCCAGGGCCGGGAGGGTCTGTCTTATTTTTTACACCCCAGGGCCACATTGCAGGTATATCACGTTGCAGGTAGGGCGTCAAGTATCCGCTCGCTTGGGAAGATCTTCCTAGTTTCCATCCTTGCTAGCTGTAGTGATCGTTGACAGAGTGCTCCTCAGCAGTATTTTGTTTTCATCTTCGTAAATGTGCCTTGTAGACACGTGATATTAGAAGCAAGCCAGTTGACTGTACATTCCGAAGCACTCTTCTAAGCTGTCAGTTTTCAGCTTGTCCCATGGAGGCCGTACAGTAGCCCGAGTTCATCAAAGCAGTATCCGGGATGTGTATTTGACCGCTTCTGCAAGAAATAGAACAAAAAAGGAGGAAATCATATTAATCCAAAGAAAGGTAATGTAATCAGAAATGATTATAAAAATACAAAAAAAAGAGAAGAAAAATGCTCATTTTCAAAGTGTAGCTGAAGTGGTTCCGTATTTGAGAGAAAACCCTGGCAGTGTTTCGATCTGGTATTTCGGATCACAAACATTAAAATTATTCTTGAATTTGATGTGCCGAATGCGCTATAATAATAATAATAATAATAATAATAATAATAATAATAATATAATAATAATAATAATATAATAATAATAATGTTTATTGCACGAGCACATAGAACCAGGTACAGAAAATAATAATAATAATTAATAATAATAATAATATGCTCCATAGAGCTTCCTGGTGTGTGTTGGATTCCTTGGGGAGCCCTGAAGGGGCGCCAGCTAAATTGTTAGTATATGGCTCTGGTGTATGGATAAGTAAACTGGTCAATGAACCATATTCCGGCTTGCGTGCACTCCGAACTACAGCTCAAAGACCCGCTAAAATATAGGTCTTACTAGTTAGTTGCGGCGGATCATTTCTGCGCTCCGATGAGGATACACAGAAGCGACACGATGTACTTCTTTTTTATTTAATTTTTACATTGATGTGCTGGTTGCAACCGCGATAACCTATCACTTGCATACCTTGCGAAAATCATTCCAATCTGAACTCATAAATCAAGTCATTTTTATTTAGGTCTGCACCTACAAGTAGCGCGAGCATTTGAATATGTTGCTTCCAGGCCACAACCAAATCACTCCCATGTATGCATTCAGCGAAAAGTAAAAACCAAGAAACGAAACCACGATCATAAAAATTGAAAAGTTCTCACCCTGCCATGCCGTCAAGGAGCGAGATCTTCCCGTCGATTCGCTGTATAGTCCACGCTTCGTAGTCATCCTTGCAGAAACTCAAATATGGACACTTTCACATCCAGTTTTCCGCCAAGGCGCGGATAAACAACATCTGTACGGAATGACAGCACCAGTGGACAGCACCGACAATCGAAAAGCAACGCGCGGTTGTGTTGTTATTCCAAAATGTGCTCGATTTCACTCGAGAGTTGAGCCTTCTGACCCTCGGCGTCCAAAAACCTACTCGCTTCTAGAGTTGTTCTAGTTGATTCCTCCAGCCCTCATTGCACGTGACCCCAACCCGCCAGGAGTACCTAAAAAAGCCGTCGAAGAAGAAAGGAACAGCGACGGACGACCGTTGGGGAGAAAAGGTAAAAAGCGAAAACAAACGCGACGCGTGGTGGCGCCTTTTTCTTTTCATTTTTTTTTGTTTGCACCACGCAAGCATTAGAGAGAGGGAAAGCAAAAGAGAACGTGCATTGCAAAGAAGCCAACTGTCAAGGGGACGCCTTGCGGAGAAGCGCACTACCAGTTCAGCCTACTCATGCCGACGCTCCCTTGAAGGGAGAGAGGGAAGCGCTACGGCCTTAGGTCTAGGTGGTGTTGGCCGGGCCCATTTTGGAAAATTACTATAGTCGCGGGATATTAAGTTGTTATTATTTTTGCGTAATAAACTTTTTTTGATATGGTGTTTAGGGCCATGGTTTCATTAGAAATTGCTCAGCATCGTCGAAAACCCTAAATCAAAAATTGCAAAACGTAGAAGGCCGCGAAGCATTTTAAGGCTTTCTGAAAAACCG